>PVIC010016509.1:0-33843 GCA_004025085.1 Thryonomys swinderianus | reverse complement strand
CTGGAAAACATAAAGTTGAGTAAAATAAATCAGACACACAAGCTCAGATGCTGTATGGTATCCCTTATTTGAGTGAGGCAAAGTAAAAACTATGACAAAAGATGGATAGAAAGGGACAAAGGAACATATTTCATTCAATAGGAAAAGCAGCCAAGGAAACAAGGAGATGGGGAAGGGGTAAAGCAGGAGGAAGTGAGAGAAATAAAGATAAGTCATGTACAGGAACCTAATAATCCTAATTGATGTTAACACTATAAGATATACCATGTGCTAACACAAGTAGCATCAACAAATAGGAAAAGGCAGTTGGAGAACCAGAGGGGGAGGGGAGGAGGGGAAGGATGGGAAACAGGATTTTAAAAAACTGTAATATGCACACCTAATGGCTCCGCAAGGTGACTGTAAACTGCATGAATTACAAACCCATTAATAAAATAAAAAACCAAAAAAATTTTAAAAGGAACTTGTCTATAAGAATTGAAATGTTAATTAGAAACAAAATACTGAGAATGCTAGAGGAAATGAAATTGTCAAATTTTCATGCCAAGAGAATGAAGAATTGGTCGTGTGGTTATAAGGAAACAGTGCTCTGAGACAGGGGCTGATTTTCTGTTTGAGCAACTGGTATTACCGCAGCAAACAGTTTATGTAGAGGATGAGCAAAGAAAAGAGAAGGGTTCAGCAGAGCAGAAAGTACCATGGGTTTGAAGCCACAGGTTTGAATTCTAGCTGCAAATTCTCCCTGCTGAGCCATCTCGCCTTAGTCCTTCTGCGTGTCTGGACCTCTGCCCTGTATTCTAAAGATAAAAGATGAATGCAGATGCAGTGACCCTTCTACCCAGCCTCAGTTCAGGAATCATTCCCCATGTCTGATTTCTATAGCAGGAAGAGATGGGCGCACAGGAAGAACTTGGACATCCCCTGCCCTAAGTGGCCAAGAGACCGTGCAGGTTGACTCTGTTCACTTCGGTATCCAGGCTCCCGCTGCACCCAGCCCTGTCCTCCCGGGATTCAGAGATGAATGAGACATGGCACCAGACTGTGACGATCAAGGTTAGTGGAGGACACTGACAGAGGAAGACACAACAAATGATAGTGTCAGGTGGCATAAAGTCAGCCCAGCAGGGGAGAAGGTACCAGGAAGGGGAAAGAGCAGAGCAGTCTGGCCATGACCACGCAGGGCTCTGTAGCAGTGGTGGCATTTGAGGCTGGGGATTTAAGGACACAGCATTTAATAAAGGGAGGTGGGACAAGACAGGCACGGGAGGCTGGAGGTGTCGGGGTGAGTGGTGTGTCTGGTCATGTGGAAGAGGAAATGCAGAGGAGAGAGGGGCGCTGGGAGAAGGGAGGTTAGTTGAGGCCAGGGAAGCTGGTCTGGCCCAGGCCCAGGCTCCGTGTTTGGTCTCGACTCTCTTCATAGTGGGGAGCCACAGAGGGATGGTGGCGGCAGAGAAATGCCGCAGTCGGGTCTGGGAGGGAGACAACCACGGGTGGCCCGAGGAGCAGGCCCGTGGCGGAGTGCGAGGGCAGCAGAGATCCCTTGAGCGGGCTTTCCAATAGTGTGGGCCAACGTGGGAGAGGGCTTGCCAGGGTGAACGCGTACAGGAGCCCGTGGACAGGCAGGAGCCGCAGGGACAGAGAGCACAGCCCTCGGAGACAGCTGCCGGGGCCGGGCTGCCGGGGCTCTGCCGCTCGCTAGCTTTCATCCTCGGCTCTTTCTCGTCCACTTCTGCGGCTGTCAGGGGATCACAGGACTCACTAAGTGAAAGCCTCCAGGACAGTGCCGGGCACAGGTGAGTGTTCTATAAGTGGTGACAACGATGCTGGCAGAGTGGCTGCGCATTTGAGGGAGGGAGGAGTGGGCAGAGACTCCTCAGGCAGCTCACCAGGGGAGAGTGTGAGAGAGGACTCGGACCTTGTGAGCTGCAGTTCGGATGCGCAAGGTGCCACGGACCGAATGCTTTCGCTCCTCTCTACCACCACCAAATCCCTATGCTCAGACCCCAACTCCTAATAGGATGGTACTGGGAAGTGGGGCCTTCGGAGGGTGAAACTCCATGAAGGAGATTAGTGCCCTCACAAAGACAGAGCCCAGAGAGCTCTCCTGCTCTTTTTCTGCCACGTGAGGATACCAGGAGTAGACCGGCTGCAACGTGGGAGAGGGTCCTCCCAGACCTCGTCCATCCTCCCACCTTGAACTCAGACTTCCGGCCTCCAGAACTGGGAGAAGTGCGTCTGGTGTTTATAAACCACCGAGTCCATCATCCTTGGTCACAGCAGCCGGAACAGACCACAGCTAGGTTTGTGTGCGCAGGACGCCACACAAAGGGGCCCCGGGTGAGTGGGAAAGTGTGGCTGGAGGCTGGTGGGAGGATGAGCAAGGACAGGGAAATTCGGTGAGTCCTGAGCCTGGGGAGGGGGAGACTGCCTCGGGGGAGGACGCAGCAGAGGATGACAGACTCCTGCAGGGTGGAGAGCAGAAGCCAAGCTCCTCCGGGACAGGGTCTTTATTGCTGAGCTCCCTACTGGACCCTCAGTGCCTAGGAAAGTGCCTGGGACAGAGTAAAAGCTCAGTTTATATCTGCTGAGTGAGTATATAAGGGCAGTTCATCTGATTATCCACTCCAAATATTAGGCATAAAATAACAAAGGTAATCTCTCTCACCATGCACAAAACTAAACTCACAGTGGATAAGAGACTTAAACATTAAAACAGAAACAATAAGCCTGTTGGAAAACAAGCTAGGTAAAACTCTTGGAGACATTGGCTTAGGCAGAGACTTTATGAATAAAACCTCTATAGCACAAGAACTAGCAGAAAGAATCAACAGATGGGATCTCATTCTACTGAAAAGCTTCTGCACAGCCACAGAAGTCGCTGGCACTGCTAGAAGACAACCAACAACATGGGAAAAAATCTTTACTAGCTGTGTATCAGATAAAGGGCTATTATCGACCTTATATAAAGAACTCAAACAGATCAGCCTCCCCAAGTTTAAAGACCCAATTCAGTCGTGTAAGTGCTCTCTTATGTATTATCACAAGTTTACTACACACAACTTTGGAATGCGGTATTAATTTTTCAGAAAAGAAAATCAAGACAAAGGGTCTTGCCAGGCTCTAACCTATGCACCAGGTTAAATGTCCCTACACCCCAAATTAAATGAACTCAGAAGAGCTGAAATTCTATTCCAGTTGTGCTCCTGAATTTACCAGAGAGCATGCTGCCCCCTTTTCTACTCCACTACCACGTCCCCACAGTCTGTGGCCTGTGGTAGAGGCCTACCTGAGCCTTAGGACACCGTCAACCCTGCTCTACATAGTAGTAGAGCAAAAGGAAGAAAACTGGTATGAACTGAGCAGTGACTGTATAATCTCAAACACTGTTTTCATAACTACCCCACTTGACAGAAGACAAAGCTGAAAATCAATGTGCGGTGGTCATGGGGGCCCAGGATACCTGCGATGGTCCTACTGTCCATTACCACCTGCCCCTGCCCCAACCAAGCCCAGCCCCATGAGCAGCATGCTGAGAATGACAAGAAAAGGCTTTTCTTCCTGCCCAAGGCCTGGAAGACCTTGGAGAGCCCATGACGTGTATTATTCTAGAAATAGGCCTACCTCACCCTATGCCTGATGTCCATGGACCTGGCTTGCCCTCTGCAGACAGCAGTCTTGCCCAAGACCCGGTCAGCTTGCACACCACAACTACAGTTCTGTGGTCAGCTTCTGTCAATTCTCCTCCAAGCGGCTCAGCCCTGCTGTTGGTTTATCTGCTGGCTCTGTGTTCTCCCCTTCTCCCAAGGACCAGCTTCAGTATGGACAGGCCCTTGGCACTGGGCTTACAAGACCTTCTTTGGTCACAGAAATCGACTACTGTTCCATTCTATGCAGATCACCTTTCAAGTACCCATATGTATTCTCAAGTTTGCTGTGTCTTTGATAACATTATTTAAGCACTGACCTCCCATGCTCTGCTAGCTGATCCAGCGCTAACTTATATTCCTTGGTCATTGGGCCTGTTTTGAGGTCCTAGGAAGACTACAGCCTGCCTGGTACCCAGTTTCCATCAGTGGGTTGTGTGTCCCTGAACCTGTCTCTGTCTTGGTACTGATGCTACTGATCAGCCCTCCCTCTCAAAATCTTCAGGCCACAGTCTTGAACTCTTACTTAACATTAATGTTCCCTAACACTGTCTTCCAGAAATCTCCATGTTTAGAGCTCAGGTGAGACACCAGGGCCCAGAACTCAATCAACTGTACCTAGGCTGTCTTGGCTGCCAGCAGAGACCTAGTAGGAATGTACTCTTGGAGTCACTCCAAATGGTCATTAGCATCAACACAGATTATCCCCGTAGATGCAGCGGCAAGCACAGCCTGGTAATCAAGGCACTCAGAATGCCACAGCCATGTAGGCCCCAGTGGAGCTCAGGCACAGCTTGTCAAGCTGGGGACATGCACAGGGCCGTGAGTTTCCTCTAACCCCTTTACCTCAATCTTCTACTCAGGACAAGCAATGCTCTTTTAACCACATTCACCCCCTGACCTCAGAACATTTGAAACTGGCCCTGGTGTGCACCTACGTCAGCCTATTGTTAAGAGCCCTGCAAACAGTAATTCTAGAAACTCAGAGATACTGGTTTCTCAGCCCTGGTTCAGCTCTGAGTCAGGAGCAATCCCACCATGATCTGTGGAAGATAGATGATGTCCATAACTTTCTTAAGTTCCTTCAGAGAATGTCCAGTGACACAGGAAAAACTTGATGGCACCACTCCTGACTAATTACAGGAAAACAACAACAACAAAGAAAGAAAAATGATGAACCTTGATGTTGGAGGACAGTGGGGACAGCACACATAATTGGTGTCATGGTAAATGGCTTTAATATTTCCAGAGAACTATCTAGTAATATATGACAAGAACTACAAAACTGCTCATACCCTTTGACCTAGTAATACCACTTGGGGAATGCTTCCCAGTAAAATACTAAGAAAGTAATTTGTACAGAGATATTCATAGCCATGATATTTATAATAGCGAGAAGTTGGAAAGAGCCCAATGGCTCAGCACTTGGGAACTAAGCAAACTGGGTCGAATGAACACCTCACGATGCTCTCTGGCCAGGAAACACAGATATGTGCAGTCCTAGGAGATGTGCCCAAGCAGCCCTGGAAAAAACCCAACCAGACCACCTCCGACACAGGCGTCTGCTGTGGAAACAGACAGCCAATGACTTCACTGTTTTGCCTTCATGCTAATTCAATAAGTCAGTTTTGAGGGCTTTAAAGGTCATTATTTTATCTTTCTCTAAAGGTCATTTTGAATTAGCTAGGTCCTTTTTAAAAGAAGATATTTAAAATGCTGAAAAGGAACAACATCGAGATTTCCTAATGATCTTTGGATAGGCTCGTCTCCCAGAATCCTCTTGAAAACATGATCTCTCTCCCTATGAGGAGCCAGACTCACCCCTGTGGCTGAACAGAGACAGGGTAGGGGCTGGTGCGGACCCACATTCCCAGGCAAGTCAAGAGAGTCCTGGATTCAGGCCTGACTGCCTGCTTCAGCAATTGCTTGTGCACAATTTCAGAACCTCCGCTTTCCGAGTCTTTCTCCCTCAGAGGTCCACTCTGTGCACCATTTTTCTCTCCAAGACCTCAGGAGGAGGTTTTGGGGAACCCAGCTGGGTCTCTTCCTGGTAAGAGAGACCAGGTGACTAGAACATCTTCTAGAGTCAAAGTATAAATGTCCAGTGGTGGCACTGAAGGCACAAAACTGAGCTTCTACGTATATGCAGCAAGATTGGCTCAGGGCACTTTACCCACTAGAACAACCAGGGCAGCTTTATAGTATAGGTTCCTAGATATTACCCTAACTCTATGGAGGGGGAGCCCGGAGATATGGATTTTTAAAAACACTCCCAGTAGTTTTCATGATGCAAACCACCATACTAGAGCCTTGTTGCCTATGAAAGAAGTCAGGCCATCCTCTTAGGGTGCTGAGTTCGGAGGATTCTCATCTGGGGCAGAAAGCCAGTTGCAGCCAGCAATGATGGCACAGACCAAACCCTCACACATATCCACACACCCCTCTAGGGAGAGGCCTCAGCTGATGGCCTGGGGCTGGGGTGAGGTATCAGTGAAATGCACACCCCAGCAGGCTGTTATTAGTGTCAGGGAAAGCTCAGGGTCACCATCAGTGGTTGGGGACACGGTGGGTAGGGCTCTCCACAGGCTTCAGAAAACAATCTGGACTCCCCAAAGGCCAAGAATCAGCTACTGCTCTGCCTCAGCCCAAGTACCGGCTTCTTCCTGGGACCAGGGCCATCCTGGCTCTGAGTTCCCCACTACCGGCTGCAAGGTCTCCCCCGTGCTGCAGGGGCTCCTGGCCCACACCCACAGTCCCAGGTGGGCCATACTTACGGAGTCATTTTATAAAGCTGCATCCTCCGCTCAAACAGCGACCCTCCCCAGGCCCAGGGCCACACCCCGGCCAGGGCTGTGGCCTGGGCAGATTCCGTCTCACCGCCCCCTGTCTCCAGGACTCTCTTCAGCTTCACATTGGTGCTTGATTCCCCAGGCCTGTTGTCAGGAAACACGGAGAGTAGTCACCTCGCCCCCATCCAACCTCCCTGCTGAGTGAGAACGAATGGCAGCCTCTGAGGTCCTGGGAACGAGAGCCCAGAGGAGGAAGAGCGGGGAGAGACTATGGGGAAGGAGTCTTCCTGGGGGTCTCAGAGCCTTGTCTGTGCAAGTGACAAGGAGGAGGCCACTTCTGCTGAGCCCTCCATCCAAACTATTCCTGAAGGTGTAAGAGAGTCAGGGGATTCTGGAATTCCCCCAAAAGCCCTGTCTTCAAGCCTGGGGTCCTGGGGCTCAGTAGGGACTACTGTGGGGTTGGGGGATCACTTAATAGGTGGGGCAGGGCACAGCCTTCTCAGCAAAGGGTGCCTCCGATGTTGGCCCTGGCTGAACCGAGGCACTAGGCAAACCAGCATTCCCACTGGGTCCTTTGAGCTGATTTCCCGCAATCTCCTCCCTCAAGAATCCCAGAGTGGGCGGGTGGTTTTTCTTCCCAACTCGTGGCTCAGCCTGAGCGAGGGGAGCCAAGGATGCTCCTTTAGAAGCGTGGTGTCTTCTCCCACCTGGGGCCCCTCCATCACTCTCCTTTCCACCACACAACACACACAGTGGCCCCACGCTGCCTGGCCTCTGCTCACTGAGTGCCCACCTCCAGGGAGGCTTTAAGTAAGCTCCACGGGGCCTAAGAGCAGCCATGGCACCACCTGCCAAGTGCTCCCACACACAGACAGCTCATGACCAGTGCCAATCCAGAACTATGTGGCATCCTGCTCAGATAATCTTTGCTCAACCTTTGTAGAGACAATGGTGAGAGGGTGTCAAGGGACAAGGAGGTGACATGTTGCTCCACAGGCAGCTTCACCTGTGCTTGCCCTGGGCTACATGAAGACATCGTAGCCCACCAGCCAGGTGGAGCGGACAAAGGAATCCACTGACTGCTGAAATCACCCATGACCCGGCAGAGCCAAGTCCTACGTAAGTGGGACATAACCGTAACTCTGCCATGTTGGAAATGGACCCATAGGTTCACACGGTCTCTGTAACCAGGAGATCGCTTTCTCATTGTCTTTTATCTTTGGTCTGCATCAACGTCTATATTGACAAGGACTCATAATGCTAAACATGGATGGCAGTCTCAGGGATTCTCTGGCCCAGGGGTTTTTAGTTGGAGCACATCCTTTCATGGGAACCAACATTAAAACACCCAGCTCTAGATGAAACTGGGGTTCCACAGCCTTATCCTTCTCCTCCAACAATGCTTCCTTGGGAGAGTTTCTAGAAGACCTCGGGGCTCCAAATGTCTTTTGGAAATCACTGGTCTTGTCCAACCTTCTTATTTTCAGGTGAAGAAGCTGAGGCTCAGAGTGATTGGCCAAAGGTCACATAGCAAATTGGTGGCGGAGCCAGGACCAGCTCATGACTCCTAACCCCTGCGGTTCTGGCTGAAGGCAGCCAGCAATGCTAAGCATGGCCCTGAGCTCCTCCCACCTGCTGCTTCAAGGAGCCACTTGGCATCTGGGCCTCCACTTCCAGACAAGGGACCAAGGCCGGCACCTGACTGAAAGCTCGTTCCGAGACTCTCCGGGTTCTGTGCTCTCCCTGGGTGACCTCACTTCTACGCTCTCTCACCTACCCCAGGGGCTCCCGAGTCTCCTTCCTTATGGCTTCCTGCGCACCAAATCCCTCTGGGCTCCTCCAGGTGTGCCCTTAACTTTCCAGGCTCAAGACTGAACTCACTACACCTCAGGTCTGCCCTCTCTCCGGTTTTCTGGCAATGTGAACAGCTCTGTCACCTACTCTGTCATACTGTAGAGACCCAGATGGCACCCTGACCCTCCACAGCCCTACATCTTGACCTGTGCAGTCCTCCCATGAGTCCCTTCCCTTCTGCCCCCGGTGAGGTGGCTGGGTTTAGGCCTCACAAGTCTCTAGACCCCTCATCCCAGTCTGTTAGTGTCCCACACCAGGAACATCCACTTTACAAGTTAGCCTGAGAATATCACTTAGCTGCTTCCACAGCCCCAAGGACCAATCAAGTCCCTTCACGAGGCTGGCGAGGCTGCAGGAGCTGCCTGTTCTCTGGCCCTTCTGTGCTCTCTCCCCACCAAGTTCCTCAGCCTTGGCTGTGTTCCTGCCAGCCCTAAACTCTCCTGGCAGGTCTCCCCACAACGTCACCTTCCTCTGCACATACCGTCATCCTTGTCTCCCCAGATCAGCGTCCCCCACAGATCGGGGATGAGTGTCCCCTGCTTTACTGTCCCCTAGCATACTGCAGACCCTCAGGGACCACTCTGCCTGGACCTTCCACAAGAGGATCCTTCATTTTAAATACACATGTTAGGAGTTCTACACGCGAAATGCTGAGAAGCACCATCCATCGGGCCTGCGCTCCTTCCTCCCCGATGCTCTCCAGAGCAAGGCTCACTGACAGGCGCCTCGGCTGCGGGATTATGAGCTCCCTGGAGGCAGCGGCCATGTCTTCCCCCTACCGGCAGTCCCTGGAGCCTGTCACCAAGACAGCTTCAATTGCAAGTGATGAATGAATGGGATGCCCACGGGAACCCTGCTGCCCCTTTCCAGGGAGAGGTCACAGCTCAACTAGTGACAAGCCACTGCTTGTGGAAACCTGAGAGGCTGCTCTCTGTGTCTCTGCCGGTGCCCCCTCCCCCAGCCTTTTACAGTAAGGGAGACACGGCAGGGTTGTGGGTAATATAGGGCCTACTGGCCCAGAAGGCCAGCTTTAAAGTGCCATTAAACAAGTAGCTCTCAAAAAATATTTGAATGCATAAACATACATTTATTACAAGCTTTACTGACCTAAAGGAAGCAAGTATGCCATTTTATAAATGCTGATAAGACATCCAATATTCTTTACTGTGTCCATTTACTAGTTACCAAATTGTCCCATAAACCCATGAGGTCTTTGATTTCTGTTTAACTTTTTATCTATGGCCAACCTATGCTTGTAATGACAAGAGTGTATAGTTCTGACTTAAATGCTGGACGATATTTTTCTTTCATTTAACAAGAGGAAAATGAAACAACAAAGACAAAACCTTGCTCATTCCTGAGCGGTGATCTGAGTGATTTCTTTCTGAACTGACAAGGGGTTTTAAATATTGGAAAAGTATTTCTTTAATATTTTGTTCTACTTAAAACATAGCAACTACCTTGCAAAATTTTAAAACTTAGTCTGCCTGGTAACATTTGTTTCCATCAGTTTTCTTAAAGTCTGGACAAGCGACAGAAAAACAAATCTAGCGCTGACTTGTAGCACTGGCTGACATCAGGTCCGGCAGGTCTTGTGACAGGACTGGGCACTGAGGTGGGCAGGATGTGTAGGAGCTGGCAGAGCAGAGACCCCCAAACAGACATAGTGGGTGCAGCCCAGCGTGAGCGAGAGGGGCACAGAAAGTAAGCAGAAGTGGTAGTTTTGGGCATGCAATACTAATTGGTTTTTAACGTATTTAAATTTATATTGTTTAAATTTCTTAATAACAGCCACGTTTCATGGCTGGTGACTCCCTGTCTCGTGCAGATGAACCCATGAGCCTGTGTGAGCCTGTTCCGTTACAGGAACCCCGAGAAGCCAGAGGGACTTGTCCGCCCCTGACCCCCTGGTCACAGGGTGGGGCGCTCCTCCCAGCCCCGCATCCCCAGCTGTTAGCTGAGAGAGCACACTGTGCCCACAGGGAGCTGTCACCTCGAACCCCAGTAATACATGCACTAATATGGGTTAATGAAAAGCAGCCGAACAACCCCTGCTGTGGGACCCAAGCAGCTTGTCTCTGGCCTCAGGTTCCTCAGTTTTTTTGGGGGGGCTCAATGCCCACCCGCAAGCTGGGAGGAGGGCACCCATGAGCCCACACTCTGCACACTCGTATTCTGGTTCTTGTCTGTCATCCCCCAACCCACACGCATAGCGTCTCTACCACCCCACACAGCTGGTTTGGGGTCACCCCCCAAACCTCCCCACACGCAGTGATGTGTCATCCTGGTGACTCCCCAGGAAGAAGCAGACCTGCAGAGCTCCGTCTCTCACACGCCTGAGACTCCCCACGTACCCCAGTCTCCACACCACATACTCACACCCCCCACACACATCACTCACCAAATCCACCAAGCACCTCTTCCTCACCCACGTAACAGGATGCCTCGCCCTGCCCACCAGTGCCCCGCACTCCACATACACAGCGCACTTCCCCACACCAGCACACGCCACACGCATACCCCACCATCTGCCCACACCTCTCCCCACACTCACACCGGCCACGCATACCCAGAGCTCACACACCCAAGGCCTCTTCACGCAACCCCACATTCCAGGACAGGAGCCCCCTGCTAGCCCTCTGAGCCAGAAGCAGTGATCAGGGGTTCCAGGGCATATGAGGCAGGAAAGGTGGGGTGCCCTTTCCTGGGTGACAGCTCGCTTCCTGGAGGCCAGGCCTTGCTCTGAGATGCAGACGACCACAGGCATTGAAAAGGGGGGGACAAGGACCGCTGGCTAACCAAACCTTTGCTTGCCTCAGACCAGCCTCAGGCTCCATGGCTGCTCCAGCATCCAGTCCTCTCAAACTGTCCCTCGGGCTGTGGAAATGCCAGCCTGTTTCCTGAAGCTCCTCCCACACCAGTGGAAGCAGAAAGGTGGCCTCCGTGGGAGTGTGAGGGCCTCACTCAGCCTTTGGTGAACTCTGGCGTTAGGCAGGGCTGGTGCGAAAGTGAGCAGGGAGGTCACTACGGGGGCTCCCAGGTCTCCGGAGGGTGCTCCTTTCCTAGGCCTTCCCGAGCCGAGGGACACCTTGTCCTTGGCTGTCCCAATCCTCGGTTCCACTGAAGGTCAGATTCTGTCTGCTCCCCCTGACCAAGACCACAAGACCATGTACTCTGCCGCCGCCTTGCCTGCCCATCCACAGTAGAGCTGACGTTCCTATTGTCTCAGTGTCTCTGTGGCCTGGGTGGAGGTCTCCCTCCTGGGCCACACTTGTCAGCATGCAGTAGGTAGTAGCTGGGTTCTGAGGCCCATGGTGGTCAGGGCCAGCGCGTCTGCTAAAATGGCCCCCGTCTAACAACAGCTTTAGGCTGTGTCCTGATGCACACAGGGAAGGTTCTCAAAGGCACATTTCCCCTTGTTACAGTGCAGTCACTCAATTCCCAGGGAACGGCAGTCATTTCCCTGACCGAGGAGTTGCAGCAAGCTCTTCCCTTGTCTTAGCCCAGGAACTTGGTAGTGGACACCAGCTGGGTACCTATACCTGAGCTCTAGGCTTGGCTTATGACTCAAGCTGGAACCTGGGGCAGGTTGCAACCCTCCAACCAGTGTTCCATGGGCTGAGACACACGAACTCTAGGCCAAGCCAGCCTCTCTTTGAGGGTTTCCTAGGTGGAACCATGATTAGCAAGGTCTCACTTCGCTCCCCACACTCCACCTTGTCTAAGCTGCTGCTTCTTTACTCTATGGCCCTTTGAGAGCTTGTTTAAAATTATAGAGAATAAGCCACAGAAGCACCAAGGGTCTGCCCAACAAACTCGCCATCCTCTTAGCCAAATGTGTACTGCCAGTGACATTTATACCCGCAAATACACCCATGCACATGTGTGAGCACAGGTACAGTACATATAGGAGCAATCCTCACATACAATGGGAATCTACGTAGCTGCAGAGACCGAGCACACTGACAGACACAGAGGGAAGAATATGCACATACTTATGCCAGGGCACATTCACATGCAGTCACAGATTCGTCAGAACACACATACGTATGACACGCAGGTAAGGACGTGACTACAGGCTCACCTGTATGCACCCAAATTTGTGGGATGGAGATTGAGTACAAGTTCTCACAATGACTCCCTGCACACCATGCACACACACAAACCCCCGGCACTGCACAGCGTCAAGGAGGGACCTGCAGAATGTCATAAGGGTCAAGCCCTTACAAAACTAACTTTCTGGACAAATAAATGTACAAATCTCCTATGAAAATGAAAATCTCTAAACTTAAAAAGTAGAACAAGTTGATTAGGTTAATAATCATGAGAGAAACTGAAAATGTTAAACATCTCTAAACAAGAAAACTGCTACATTAACCATTCAGTTAAAAATATAAATCTACTCACAAAAGCACAGGACAACATATTTAGAAAACATCACAATAAATGTCTTGAACCATACGTGAAAAAAAGAAACATTTCTATAAAGCTGTAAATCTTTACCCATGCAAATACCATTGACAAAATGAGACACATCCTCTGTTTTTATATATTATAATTTTGTCCAGTACATGTATATGTTTTACACCATTCTAACCATAACTTCAGCAAGTTTTTTTCAGCTAGACAAATTTATTCCAAAATTCATCTAGAAAAATAAGCCAACTTTCCAAGAGAGCCAAGAAAATTACATAAAAGAAAAAAATGCAGCACTTGCCATGCCAGCTATCAAACTGTACTATGCATCTGTAATAATCTTTATCTATAAAAAGAATCTGTATGCAAAACCACAGAACTGACAGGAAAATAGCCAAATGTACCAGCACAGTAGAGAAATAGGCCAAGGTATACAGAGAACACTGATTCATGATAAAAATGACCTTCATAAAACACTAAAATGTTGGAAAATGTAGATGAACTTGTTAGCCATTAGGAGAAAAAGTTATAACCTTACTTCATATTCACAAATAGAAAGAAAAGATGAGTAAAGGCTCCAAAAAAGAAAACAAGGACAAGTAGAAAATGTAAAAGAATATTCTTCTGATTATTTGCAGAGACTGGGGGAGCTTTATCTAATTTTATTCTTAAATACAGAAGCTATCTTTTATTAGGCAAAAACCACAAAGTTTGTTAGATAAAATTCTTGTCTCTTGCACAAGACACTGTAATTGAGAAAAATCAAAATTGGCGAATATGCAGTGAAGAAAGCATTTCACTTATGCTCCTAATGCTGGGGAGTTGACTGATGGCCTTTGTGAAGGAAATACGGTAATACGGACATTATAAAATAACTTTAAAGTTGTTCATTCTTTGTGAGTCATTGATTTCACTTCTCTATAGCTACCCTAAGAAAGAAATTATACAAGTCTGTGTATTTATGCACTAAGATGTTCATCAGTGAGAATGTAGAAGTTATGGAAATAACTAAAATAAGAGGATACATAGATTTCAATAAATCCATGAGAAACTATTACATAGCCATTCAAAATAATATTTGTACAATAATTTTATGGAGAAATTTACATGAAAAACATATATGGAAAAACAACATATGCAACTTTAGTAGGATTTGTGCATGCGTGTCTGTAATTGCCTCTTGTAAACAAACTTGTACTGCATAATTCTTACAGATTACACTAAAGATTTTTAAAAATAGCACCCTAAGGAAAATTTAAACCTATTCTAAAATTAACAATTATCTTGAATACCAAAGAACAAATAAAACAAATTTTATAAAACTGTATGTTTAGAATCTATTCTGCAAAGCTCACAACTCCACTTTCCAGACTTCCTTCCCAATAGTTCCCAGTAGAACCACAATAAAATAATGCTAGCTCTGGATGTCAGCCACAGAGGACTTCCTTTCTCACCTGGAGTGTGAGCTTTTCCATTGTCATAGTGATCTTTCATGGGACATTATCTGTGCGACGTCTCATAAAATTGTGTCCCAACAAAAATCTGTATACAAATGCTGGTAGAACAAGTATAAATTAAGCCACTGGAGAAGGCATGGGGAAAAAGAACTATGAGACAAAACAACAGCAGAATATACATTTCCTTGAAGGTCTTTTAATTAGACACAACTTATTTTCAAGATGGTAAAATTCACTGAAGAGAAAAGTAAAATAGCTCATTAACAAGAATGGTTTTATTGAAAGCCAAGGATGTATGTAGCTCAGTAGCACCACACCTACCTGGCAAGCGCAAGGTCTTGAGTTTGATCACTGATATCAAAGGAAAAAAAAAGAAGAAGAATGTTTTCACTTTATAACAATTTTGGCCTTACTCTTTTTCTTCTCTTTTCAATGAGTTAAGATTACACAGATTGGGAACATATGAGATTTAAAAGAAATGTATGAATGACAAGATGCTCAGTTTCATTATTTGCTAGAGAAACACAAAGTATAACCACAATACTATGTACTATACACTCACCAAGATGCTTAAAATAAACACAAAAAAAATGAAGTGAGTTCTGGTGGGAACTGTAGCAACCAGGATGTGATCCTATTGGTGAGCGTGCATGAGCAGAACCATCCTGGAAAACAGTTTGGCAACCCCCACAGCAGGTGAACACAAGACTCCTGATTCCATTTCTAACACACACCACTCAGAAATGCACCCACGTGCACCCCTAAAGAGGCATGTGAGAATTCCACAGCTACACCAGTCAGAACTGCCAAACACATCAAGCTTCCCAAATCCCCAACAGTGGGTGGCTATGCAAACTGTACTATGACCACAGAATTGAACACTACTGTACATGAGCTACTGTACAAGCACACGCCTACCAAATTGAGCCTTACAAATACGGTGCTGAACAAAACAAATCAGGTTCAGAGTAGATAACACATTATTCCATTTATATAAATGTCAAAAAGGCACAATAATCTCTGATGTCAGGAGTCAGAATAACTGTCAAGGGAGGGTACATTTTCCAGAAAGGGGCTCACAGGGGGTTTATAAGGTGTTGACAATGTTCTAATTCTTGGTCAGGAAGATATGAACACAATGTGCTCATCTGACAAAATTCTCTACAAACTATATACTTTAAATTTGTGCACTTTAATGAACACTATATATCCTGTAATCAACAGTTTGAAATGGAAATTAATTAAAATGTCAATAGGGGTTACCTCTGGGTATTGAGATTATAGGTGATATTATTTATACTCCTTATTTTATATATTTCAAACTTATTGTAATGAACACATATTTCTAAAATAATGTAATGTCACTTAACACACACACACACACACACACATTCCCTACATGACGCATGATGCAGCAATGATTCCTAAAGGTGCTATGAAGTTGGCCTGAGCAAGCAGACCCACTTGCTTTCCTGAGGAATATCTATTGGCTCTTCCCTGGGCTTGGAACAGTGATGTTCGAATCTATATGGACATCTATCTGGATTTTAAAATTTCCACTCCCCCCAGAAAGCCAAAAATAAAAATTCCATTCTTAGTAATTCAGACTTAGTTGGTCTTGGGTGGGTTCCCATACAGAACTCCTCAAGGTCTAAAATACCAGAACTTACACCACAGGTCTGAACTCTCCCTACTGTACAGGGATGGAAAAACCTGCCCGGGGCACTGAAAACCTGCTTCAGCTTGGCCTGGGAAACAAGGACTAAGGTCTAGGGCCTGGGCGCTTCCTATGTGAACAAGAGCTTTGGAACACAAGCTAGGCCTGCTTCAGCTAGACCACTGGAGAGAGTGGCTGACAGAGTTCTTAGAAACACAGGGATGGAGCCAAATAGACCTTGGCTCAAATCCTGCTTTGTGGTAAGCTCTGTGAATCTGGGACTAGCTCTCTGACCGTAGCTACACCAAAGGAATCCACAGGGAACAGTATGCCAGGGAAGACAGGGAAGGGCTCTGCATGTGGAGGGAGCCCTGAGTAAATCCAGAAGTGGAGATGAGCACATGAGGTTGGGAGACAGGTGCAGGCGGCAGTGGGGAGAGGTGGGACACGAGGACCTGGAGGATACCAGCTGCGGACGGTAAAGAGCCTTCGTCTCCATGAAGAACGCGGATTCCTACCATAACGCTTTGGAGAAGTCACTGACAAGGTTAACAGGAGCCCTGGAATAACCAAAACAATCTTGAAAAGGAACAATGTTAAAGAATTTTCATTTCCTGACTTAAAAACTTACTGCAGACTTACAGTAATCAAGGCAGGACGGTGTTGCTATAAGGACAGATATATACGGATCAAGGTAATTGAACTGAGAGCCCAGAATAAGCTCACAATTATAGTAAATTGATTTGCAATAGGATGACATGACCGTTCCGGAGGGGGGCAGAACAGTGCTTTCCACAAGCAGTGCTGGGACAGCGGAAGGCCCAACATGAAAGAATGATCTGGGACCTGCCACGGTTTGGATGCTGAATGTCCCCCGAAGGCTCATGTATTAAAGGCTTGGTCCCCAGGTTAGTGCTATTAGGAAATACTGTGAAACCTCAGAAGACAGCGTCTTGCTGGAGGTTCCTGGGAATGCACCTCTGAAGGAGACTGTGGGATTCCAGTCTCTTCCCCCCTTTTGCTTCCTGACTCACGAGGCGAGCAGTTTGCTTCACCAAATGCTAAGCACCACTGCTCTCTGTCACATGCATCCGGAGACCCAAAGCAACGGGTCTAGCAGATCTTGGACTAGAACTTCCAAAAGTGTTGGCCAGAACAAATCTTTTATCTTTACCAGTAAACTGTTGCCAGTACTTCGTTACAGTTACAGAAGGGTGCCTAGCATGCACCCCTCACTCACCTCAATAAAAAACAAACTCTGGGCCAGAGGGTTAGCTCAGTGGTTCCGGCGCCTGCCTCGCAAGCGCAAGGTCCTGAGTTCAATCCCCAGTAACCACATACAATGCTGGGCGTGGAGATTCACGCCCACCAACAATCAACACCACATACCACAGTGCCGGACATGGTGGCTCACGCCTGTAATCCCAGCACTTGGGAGGCAGAGACAGGAGGATTGCTGAGTTCGCAGTGGCTTGCCTGGGCTCCACAGTGAGCTCAGGGCTAGCCTGAACTACAAAGCGAGACCCTGTCTCAAAAAAAAAAAAAAAAAAAAAAGGAAGCCGGGCAGAAGACACCGGCCCTGCAAGGGCTGCTGCATGTGGGGAGGTTTTCTGAGTCTGGCAGAAGTTAGCAGAAGATAAGTTGAAAACTTACTTATGTCGACCCACTTGGGGATAACTTGTCACAAGCTTGTATGAGCCGCCCTGGCCAACCCGGTACCAGGCTGTTTGGCCTCATTCCCTGGAGTTGGATCATTAAGCCCATTCCGTGGAGATTCACGCCCACCAACAATGAACACCGCATACCACAATGCCGGACGTGGTGGCTCACACCTGTAATCCCAGCACTCGGGAGGCAGAGACAGGAGGATTGCTGAGTTCGCAGTGGCTTGCCTGGGCTCCATAGTGAGCTCAGGGCTAGCCTGAACTACAAAGCAAGACCCTGTCTCAAAAAAAAAAGAAAAAAAAAACCTCTAAATGAACCATGGACCTAGTTAAACATAAACAGTAAAACAATATAAGTCTTAGAAGAAAATATAGGGATAAATTTTTGTAACTTGATTGGGCAATAATTTCCTCCACATGACACCAAAAGCACAAGCAACAAAAGAAAACACAGGTGTTTAACTTCATAGAAGTGTGTAACTTTTGTGTTGCAAGCAAGTGAAGTACAATAAATCTAATTGTTAAACACTGCAAATATGTACTAATACAAATAAAGCAAGAAAGTGGACAATCCTCAGAATGGACAAAATATTGATATTTATATTTAATAAAGGTCTAATATATAAAGAATGCTTGCAACTGAATAAAAAGTCAAATAACCAATTAAAAATGGACAAAGCGTACTTCGGTTCATGAGCGTGATGACTGGGTGCTCATGCCATATGCATGAGAGGTGCCTTCCTCAGACCTTGTTATGACATTGGCATGCTACCCATCTGACCTGAACTTGGAGGATCCTTTCAACTGAGAAATAAAATGTGGTTTTAGGTGGCCAAAAAAAAAAAGGACAAAAGATTGAAACAGACTATTCTAAAGAAGATATATAAATGGGCTATAAGCACATAATTAGTTATGAGAGAAGTTTATGTCAAAATCGCCATGAAAAACCATTTCTTACGAGGGTGCCTATAATTTAAGCTACATATAAATAGTAACAAAATAGGCAAAGGAAATAGGCAAAGGAAACAGGGAAAATGGATTCCTCATATACTACTGCTGGGGATATAAAACAGTACAGACACTTGGGAAAACAGTCTGGCAGTTCCTGAGAAGGTTGAACACAGATCCCAGGCATATATCCAAGAGAAGCAAAAACATATGCCCCCATGAAAATGCGGAACACAAATATTCACAGCATTATTTATAATAGATAAAAAGTAGAAATACCCAAACATTCAACAATGAATGTAGGGATAAACAAATGTAATCCACACAACAGAATATGCATTCAGCAACACAAAAAAGTGAAATGTGGGTACATTCTATAACATGGGTATATTCTAAAAACATTTTACTAAGGAAAGAGAAAGTAAAGAGACAGTACCACATTTTATGCAATGCCATTTATGTGAAATGTCCAGAAGAGGCAAATCTATAAAGAAAGCAAATTGGCTGTTCCCTAAGGCTGGTGGCTGCTGAGAGAAGGGAGAAACTGCCAATGTATATGGGATGTTAGTGGAAAAGGAAATAATGAAAACGTTCAGAAACTGGCTGTAATGACGGTTAGACAACCTCACCAAATTGTATACCGTGTACATAGATGAACCATATGGTATATGAACGATCTCTCAATAGGGGTATTTTTTAAGATACATCATTATTTAAAGCAGAAATTATTTTTAAGAAGTATTGCTGAGATTATGACATAAATAGAAGCAAAATGTATGATGGTAAAAACTCCAAGTAGAGGGCCGGAGATGTAGCTCAGTGGTTCCGGTGCCTGCCTCGCAAGCGCAAGGTCCTGAGTTCAATCCTGGTAACCACATACAATGCTGGGCGTGGAGACTCACACCCACCAGCCATCAATAGCACCTACCACAGTGCCAGGCGTGGTGGCTCAAGCCTGTCATCCCAGCACTCGGGAGGCAGAGAAAGGAGGATTGCTGAGTTCAAGGCTTGCCTGGGCTACATAGTGAGCTCAGGGCCAGCCTGAACTACAAAGCAAGACCCTATCTAAAAAAAAAAAAAAAAAAACCTCCAAGTAGAAATGGAATTATTGTTGAAATCTTGTGATATATTATAAACTTTAGAGCAACCACTAAAGACACAAACACAGAGAAGCATACAAAGTTACAGCTAATAAAAATAAAAGAGAAAATAGAATTATAAAAAGTAGAAATCAGTGGTAGGGCACCTGCCTAGTGAACACAGGACTCAATCCTTAGCAGCACAAAACAAAACAAAGCCTAATCCTAAAGGAAGCAAGAGGAAAAAGAAACAAAGAACAGGGGGAACAAATGGAATATAAGACAGCATGAGATGGATTTAAACTCAACCACATTGATAATAACGCTAAATGTAAATATCTTGGCCTGGACCTTCCAATTAATAGCCAAATTTATTGCAATAGATAAAAATTACACAATTATGTTATCTAAAAGAAAAGCACTTCAAATATAAAGCCAGTGAGGTTAAAAGTAAAAGAATGGAAAGAGATAAGCCATGCAAACATTAATCAACAGAAAGCCAGAGTAACTGTATGAATATCAGACCAAGTAGACTTCAAAAAATATTACCAGGACTAAAGAGGAGGCTGAGGCATGAGGATCCCAAGTTCCAGCCCAGCATGGGCAACTTAGTGACTTAGTGACACTCAGTCATGAAATAAAAATTTTCAAACGGGCTGTGGATACAGCTCAATGGGGAAGGCCTTGGATCAAAACTCTAAGAAAAAAGACATTGATATTGATGAAAGAGTGAATTCTTTGAGAACTCAAACCAATCTTAAATACTCATGTCCTAAGAATAGAAACTTTGATACATGAGAAGGAAAAACCAACTGACTGAAAAATAAAGTCCAAGGAGAAAGGCTAAGGGACAGCTCTGGTCTCTACCCCAGAGGTGGAATTTAAACCACAGTCACGAAGCAGATCTCCGGAAATCAGGGTAAGGGGAAAGGAGGACAGGGCATAAGGCGAGCTTCTCGGGCAGAAGACTGAGAAAGCGTCGTCAGCATGGTGGACATCAGACGCGGACGGCGCTGGGTCACGAGAGGCTAGGGAAGCGGGCAGCAGAGGGCTCCCTCTGTCACACGCTGGCGGGAGCCAAAGCAGGAGCTGAGAGGCATCTGCTGAACTTCTAGTACGAGGCCCTGGCATGGGCTGCGTGGGTGCTGAAGTGGGAGCAGAAATCTGGCTGTGGAGGACAGAGGGCCCAGCAGGAGGGCAGGAAGTGGAGCCGGCAGACACGACTTTGATTTCGATCGTCGGAGGACAGAGTGAGGGAAGACTTTGAAGTCAAGGCATCTGGGTTGTTCTTTTAGCCAGGTTACAGTGGAGGGGCCGGGAGAAGAGAGGCATGAAGCCCGCAGGAAGCAAGGATATGCCAAGATGAGGCTCCTGGAGGCCAAGGGACGGCTATCAGTTCCCCGGCAAGAGGCTACCTGCAGCACAGGCCCCTGTCTCAGTGTGATGGCCGCCAGAGGCATGGACGCAGGTAAGCTTGGAGTCCAGGGCAGAGATTAAAGACATTTTCTCCTGACGAGTTTTCTTTTCTTGGCAGCCAGAGCCTGACTGCAGAGACTGCACGGGGAAGCTGTGGTGTGGGGAAGCAGAAGGCTCTAACAGGAGAGCGTGGAAATCACTGCGGGAGAAACAGAGCAGCCTCAGCAGCAGGTCTACTGGGCACTGCTGGGGCCGGGTCGGGCTGCGCGTACTAAGACGGCCTGGCGTCGGTTCGCAAAGGCATCCCGCCCTGCTCCAGAGAAGGTGGCAGTTAACAAGCACTAGGTTTGGGCTCTGCCGGCTGCAGTGACAAGCTACGGAGCCAGTCAGGCAAGGAACAGGAGCTGAGTCAGAGCAAGGAGGAAATGTAGGAGTTCAGAGCCTGAAGGTCTCCAGGACCTGACAGTGTCAGTGAGGAAGATAAAACCCATCAAGAGAGATTAGGATTTCAGAAGTGGAACAGTTTCAGTGATGACAAGATGCCAGGAAGGGGTGGGGGAAGTGGAGGTGGCATTCAACAAACTCAAGAGAAAAAGAAACTCAGAGATTGGGGTACGGAGGTCCAAACTCCCAGAATGGTGGTAAAACCTAGGAGGAAACACCAAGACCCAAGAGCCACGGCTGTCTTGCTCTCCTGAATCCGCAAGTGGCCAGACTATGTGGCTTTGCTATCAGCCCGGACCGATCCCAGCCCACGGAGATGTGCTCCTAAAATTCAGCCCTCAACCCCGGGGCTACCAGGTTCCTCACTCCCCTGCACACCTGTACAGGTCTGGTCCCCACAGGTGCGAGCTCATGCTTGTTGCCACCTTCTGGAATTACGCAGTTTTGCCTGGCAGCAAGGACACTGGAAGGGCCTTTGAACACAGAAGAGCCGTGGTGGTGCTGGGGCTCCTGGTATGGAGAGCTACCAAGTCCCAGAATCCCAGCACGGCCGGGATTCCCTGCTCGCAGCCATCAGCTGTCGATACACAGTCCACATGAGGCTCAGGGCCTGCATTCACACAGGGCGAGGTCACAGCTGAAGGTCCACTCCCTCCCGGTGAGGCCCCTGCCTCCCACACGGTGGGACAGGCCTCCTCATCTTCAGGGTGTACAAAGAGCACTAGAGCAAGTGGCCTGGGTCCCAGGGGATTCTAGTTCTGACTCTCCAGGAACTTGCAGTGTGACCTTGCCTGCCCTGAGGCCTTGGTTGTGCCTGTTAAACAAGGGGCTGGATGTGGGATCTCAAAGACATTTGCAGCCTTGGCGGTCAACGGGGGCGGCGGGGGGGTGGGGGCAGAGAGGAAGAAGGCTCAACTCCTGTCATCAGAACACAGCAGCACCAGAGCTCAAGTCCTCAAGCTTCAGCAGTGGAGTCCTCCCTCCGGGGTGCCTCCTGGTGCTGCCCCCACCCCAGAAGCCTGGGAATGAGGTTCTACTGCTATATTCCAACAACCCCTCTCTTCTTGGGACTTTTCTTCGGCTAAAAAGTCAACCCGATCTGAGGCTGTGTGAAGAAAAGGAGCAGCTCCAGAACCCCTGCCCCGGGGCCTCCCCTTAAAGCCACAGCTCTCAGCGGGCTCCCCTTCTATGGAGCAACAGTCACGAATCTCACTGCTTCCCAGGCTCGATACCGGTGCGGGGGCAAATCTGAGTCCCAGATGCCCCTATTTCTCTAGTCCTTTGGAAGAGCAGGCAGATGCCCGCGTGCCAGGGACCCTTGGTAGCCACTCTGGGGCTAGGGAGGGTCGCAGCATCTTGGCTATCTGAACAGGGCTGAGCAGCCTCGTGGCTAAGAAATACCTCCTAGGGCCACAGGTGGGGTCTTGGTCGGAAGCCCTAGGTGTGGCTCATCCCCTGACTGCAGAAGACGGGCCTGGGGACGCCACCCCGGGGCAGGGCACAGGCAGGTCCAGGCAGATGGACAGTGGGGCAGGAGGCTGTAGCGCCCCTCAGCAGTTCTGGGGCTCATGTGCAGAGAGCTCCTGCCCAGGAAGGGCTGGCTGAAGCCCAGGAGAGGGACGCAAAGAGCCCAGGCCTTTGGGCCTCCTGTTAGTACCACCCGGCTAGACCCAGACCAGAAGGTCCATAGGCAGATCTGAGCAACAGCCCCAACCCGCCATAGCCACAGTAAATCCAGACTTTGTCTAACAGTCACACCTTTCCCTAAGTCACACCCTTCCCATGTCTCTCCCTCTCTCTCTCTCTCAGACACACACACACACACACACAGACACACACACACACACACACACAGAGCCCAACACAAACGGGGTCCACAGTTTCCAAGCTGCGCAACCCTCCCCATCCCCAAACAGGCTCCTGCGGACGCCTCCCCGGGACAGCACTCCCTCCTCTCCGGCCGGCTCACCCAGCGATCTCCCTTCCTTCCTTCCAGTACTTCCTTCTGCTTGATCTCCTAGGAGGAAGAGCAGGGGTGACCCTCCACAGCCACGCTGCCTGCCCTCATCCCCACCTGCGGCCCAGCCAGGGCGAGCTCTCGCAGGGCCTTCGGTGCCCCCGTCTTAGCGTCTCTGAGGTGAGCTCCGCTAGGGAGCAGGTCAAAGGGCCTCTCCTGGGCGCCCACCCCGGCTGTGTGGCATGCAGGTGTGTGTGTGGGGGGGGCAGCGGCTGCAGCTTCGGAGTGGACCATGGCGGCAGGAGGGGCAGGAGGGGCAGGCAGAGGCTCCGAGGAGGAGCCTGCTAGAAGAGGCAGAGGGCAGGGGCACTGTGGAGTTCCACCCTGGGGGCAGATCCTACGGGTGGTACGGCCTCCCCATCACCTGTCTAGAACCCAAGGGGCTTAGGGGAGGCCGGGGCACCCCTTGTGGAGAGAGGGACCAGTGGTAGGAAGATGGGAGGGCATGGAGCAGGACAGAAGGAGCCACCGAGGGTGACGGATGGGGGTGACACAGGGCTGGGGTCCATGGGCTAACGCAGGGGTGTTGAGCGCTTACCGATCTCTTCGGTGGCCCCGTTTCAGGGGCCCAGGTTTCCTGTGCTGCTTTGAATGCTGAGATCCCATGGGCCAGGGAGTGCCTCCTGGGAACAAAATCCCTGTCTTGGCAAAAGAGTGCAAACCCAGAGAGAAGGCAAGGGGTCCTGGCCTCATGGTGCCCCAGGAGGGAGTAAGGGGGATAGTCCTGCTTCAGGCCGCTCGCTCACAAAGACCTGGAGCCTGGTGAAATTCCTCGGATTCGCTCAGGATCGAAGCAGGCACAAGCCCACCTGGGTGTCTCCCTTCATCACCGTAGCAACAGTCAGACTAACAACTGCTCTCACTGCCTAACATGGAAACCTCCTGCTGGTCTCACCTCCCTCCCTCCCACCCAAATCCTTCAGGACCGGACCAAATCCTCAAGGTCTCAGCTGCCGCGCCACACAGGGACACCCAATTGCTGGTCGCCATGGCAACACAGAGAGCACAGGTCCCTGGTCTGTATGGTACTATAGCAACCCAGGCAGAGTCAACTGCTCTGAGGATAAAGGCCCCATCTGAGAAACCATGGCCAGA
Source organism: Thryonomys swinderianus (assembly GCA_004025085.1). Classification (NCBI taxonomy): domain Eukaryota; kingdom Metazoa; phylum Chordata; class Mammalia; order Rodentia; family Thryonomyidae; genus Thryonomys; species Thryonomys swinderianus. The sequence goes on along the minus strand of PVIC010016509.1, from coordinate 9,363 downwards.
GGACACTGTGACTGTTGTCTGGTCTGTGCCCAACTCTGTGACAGGGTACATACACCATGCCGTTCAGAGGCCACGGGGATTGAAGCTTTGCTTGTCTGTGTCCTCAGCCTCTTGTCCCCTCACTCCCTCTAAGCCTACCTGAATGATCTTGACCCCTGCAGAGCTTCGTTTCCTCCAGCTGTGCACTGAGAATGTCCAGGCCTGCACAGTGTGCCCAGCCCTTCCCACCACCCTAAACCCTCTCTCCCTGCGTTCTGGACGCAGTACCCTGCACAGCAAACAGCGCCTCACACCGGAACTTCCTGTGAGTCCGGCCTTTCGCCGCATACCTCTGTCTTCCAGAATGACAGCAGTCAGCTCCCTGAGGTGCCATCACCGCTTCTTGCTTTGCCCTGTCCGTTCTGCGCTGCTAATCCGACCGCCATGGAACCTTTCCGGTATCCTCTAGCGAGTGCTTCTCAGCTCTATCCTCTTGCCTCAAACTGCCCTGAGGACTCAGGGCCTCCCTGTCTGTGGCCCGCCACCGGCTTGCTGCTCAAATCCATCTTCCCTGGCGACACAGTGAGCTTTCTAGATGCCAACCAGGTGAAGCCCTCCCTCGCCCTGCTTAGCCCCTCCAGAGGATCCCCACTGCCTCAGAGCAGACTCTAAACTGCTGCACTCTGCTGGAGCCCTTGCAGCGCGAGTGGAGCCCTGAGGGTCACACCTCCGGGCCATCCTCTGCTAAGCGCTTGTAAGCGTGACATCCAGAACTTCCAGGAGAACTTGAAACAATGATTCATTAAAAACCTTGGGATGCGCCGGGCGTGGTGGCTCACACCTGTAATCCCAGCACTCGGGAGACAGAGACAGAAGGATTGCTGAGTTCGAGGCAGATTGCCTGGGCTACATAGTGAGCTCAGGGCCAGCCTGAACTACAAAGCGAGACCCTGTCTCAAAAAACAAAACAAAACAAAACAAAAAAAACCCCTGGGATCCAATTTCAAATTCTGAAGGGACAAGTGATACTCAGATACAAAATTGGGTCTCGCTGACCCCATCCTGATTGGAGGCCAGGAAGATAGATGACGTCTCACGGCAAGTCAAAGGGCTGGGGGTGTGACAAAGTGTTCCCTTTGTGTCACTTCTCAGGGTCTCCAGAATAGAGAAGAGTCAAGGGCTATCCGCCGAAACAGCACCTCCATACCCCACAATGTTATGATGAGACAATCGGGGCAAAGGGAGGAAGAGTCAGAGCCAGTCCGGCCACAGGTCTGGACGGCTTGCAGGTGGAGTCCTCAACTCTCTCTCTCTCTCTCTCTCTCTCTCCCTCTCTCTCTCTCTCTGCTGTCCGCCCTGATGCAAGCAGGGACCCTCTGTCAGTCAGAGTCCAGACGCCTCTCAAAGGGTTGGCCTCGCTCAGGCCAACCCTTGTTTGGCTCCCCCCATTGGTCCCCTCCTGGCCAAGCTCTCGGGTCTGTTAATGCACAGGGTTAAACCAGGGGAAGCAAACATAAATCAAAAGGGAAATTTAACAACTGGAGGAGAAAGCAGCTTCTCCCAAGGAGGCCCATCGGCACCTTGAGGCTGCTCCGTGGGAGCAGCTCCTGAGCTTTCTGCCCATGACAGCCTGAGGGAAATCAGGAACGACAGGCAAGAAGATCACATGCCCTCAAGGCTGGGCCAGTTGCAGCCCGCAGGCCACACTTCCCCGTGACAGGCTGCCCTGGCGCAGCCAGGATGGGCAACGGGCAATGGTGGGGTGGTCTGGAAGCTGCTTCCTCCTGCCTACTTCCCACATCAGGGAGCTTGCGCTTCTCAGAGTGGTCCCTGAACCTCTGCAGTTGGCAAGGTTTTCTTCACTTCAAGCCCAAACCCGGCTCCCTTTTGGTTCTGGTTCTGTCCTTCAAGGCCCCGTAGAACATGGCTGCTCAGGCTGTCACGGCACTTTGCCTCTGCTCCCTACTTGGGGAGCACTGGTACCGCTGCGGAACAGCGGGGTGGGGGTGCTTTGCTCACAGATTGGCTCAGCGCCTTGAGAGCCCACACTGAAGGAGACCTACCCTCTGCAGAAGGCTGGTTAGCAAGCATCCACGTCTACTTCGGAACTGCAACTCCCTGTCACACCCACATCGGCACAGTCTTCCTGGGCCACATGCTGTCCTCTCCCTGGGAGGAATTCAGGCAAATGTAATTTTCTCTACCTCTGTACACATCCACTCATGCTTCAGCTTCCCTTCCAATTAGTGTGCTGGGGACGCGCTGGGTGTGCCTGCACTGTCCTAGCTGGACGTGACTATGTGACTGTAGCTGGTGGAGCAAGACCAGCATGTTCTGTCTTTCAGTTACCATCGCAGTTGCCATGGGAACCTACTGGCTCTCTCTGAGATGTCTGAGGGCGGAAGCAGGGTCCTGAGAGATGGAGTGGGGAATGGGCACCCAAGGATGGCCGTGGATGGGTCCCCTGGGTCCCCTGCCACACTGGGCCTCTCCGAAAGAAGCTGGGCCACCCTGCAAAAGGCAGCCATAGACAGGAATGCTAAAGGCAGCAGAGGTGAGGGCCCAATGGGAATTGACAGCAGTGGGGCCAGAGCTGGGTGGGCATGAGATACAAACTTGCATCAAAATGAATGCCAAAATGTCCCTGATGAGCAAAAGACCAAAATTTTAAACAAAAACAGGATCCAATGGAGTTAGGAGTGAAGTCAGATCCTGCAAGCCTGGGGCTCTATTGTGTCTTCATTAACATCTGGTTTTGTTTGTTGCAGAGGTTTTTGCATTCATTTTGACTTTTTTTTTTTTTTTTTGAGACAGGGTCTCGCTTTGTAGTTCAGGCTGGCCCTGAGCTCACTATGGTGCCCAGGCAAGCCGTCGTGAACTCAGCAATCCTCCTGTCTCTGCCTCCGGAGTGCTGGGATTATGGGCGTGAGCCACCACACCTTGCACTGTGGTATGCAGTACTGATGGCTGGTGGGCGTGAGTCACCACACCCAGCATTGTATGTGGTTACCGGGATTGAACTCAGGACCTTGCGCTTGCGAGGCAGGTGTCGGAACCACTGAGCTAAATCTCCAGCCCCTTGTTTTGACTTTTATAAAAGACTGCATTTGTACGTTGTCTCTTTTTCTTACTGAGCTTTTGGTAGTCCCTTAGATTTTGCACTGTCGTAAATTTTTCTCTTGCCTCAGCCTGCTCTGGGCACGGGAAGGTAGTCAGGAGAGGCCCCGTGCAGTTAAAACATGTCATGTGACAAGGATCCAAGACAGCAGTTCTTATCTGTCAGCTGCAGGGATTCCTCTCAGCTCCGAGAGAGACTGAGATTTCACATGACTGCAACATGAAGACTGCTGTTGGGGAGCACAGGTGCTTAGCAAGCACACGGGCCCCTCTACACAGGGTGACAATGACTCATGAGGTGGCTCCCATCTCCTGCCCTCCCTCGGCTGGCTGCTAAAGGGAGGGGGAGGGAGAGGGTGGGCAGGGAAGAGGCTGGCAGTCTTGCACGATTTGGGAGCAGGAGTGGCAGATTAGCTGCAAGTGCCTGAAACTGAGAGGCTGTTGATAAATGTTACTAATAATCAACCTTCAGATTTGACACCCAGCTCAGCCTAGCATTACTGTTTTGAATGGAAATTGAACCCAAACCAGTAATTACCCTGGTGAGCTATGCCAGTCTTACCCTAGAGCTTATTCTAGGCAGGGAAATGGCACCTACATGTTGGTACAAGCTCACAGGGGCAGAGGAAGGTTCAGCAAAGGACAGCTTCCAGGGGTCACTATCCAGAGCCCAAACTGGCCTGGGCTTGTCACTGCCATGGGGCAGTACACAGGGCTACTCACACTCATCCTAGGACCTGCTTCCAGCGAGGGACCCCACCTATCCTATCATCTAAACAGAATCCACCCCCAGACCACATGACCACTGCCCTTCCCCCCTTGGGCCTTGTTCACACTGTCCCTAGCTGTCAGAAACAGCTGCTGTGGCAGAGAGTGACTGTCCCCTCTCCAACTACAGGTGTGGCTCTCCAACCTATGTCTGGGGCCCACAAACAGCTCACCTGGCTCTCTGTTAGACTGGGGCCTGAACTGGGATCAGGTGAGAAGGAAGCCATAACAGGCCATGCAGCCCATTTCTCTTGTCTTGTCCCATTTGCTTGTGGTTCCAGAAAAGGAACCAGATAACCCTGAAACTCTCTGGCCTTCCCTGTGTCTACTCAGTGCCACGAGAACGCTGGCACCTCCCAGAACCAGGCCGAAGGGGGAAAGGCGGCTCCTGTCCCGGAACTGACCCCTTCACTGGGCACATTCACACCTAGGGCGTCCTCCCTGGCTCCCTGCAAAGACAGCTGGATGATGAAAAGCACATGCATTATCAGAGGAACTGAGCTGCTATAAATGGTGGGAGCAACATTCTCTTTTATGTATATTGTTGGCCACCAGAAACTCTGCCCTTTCTTCTGTATCACACCCTGTGTGAGGGTACAGACCTAACAGAAAGTCCCAGCCTTCGGGAAGGTCTGTGCAGTAGGTAGTAGCAGTGGACAGGAAATTAAGACTTCAGGTAGTTCCCTCATCCTACCGGGTAAAAATGCCATGGGATACAGTCTGGAGGGTCCAGGAGCTGCCCCAGTGGGCAGACAGAGTTGGCCAGGCCTGTGGAATTAGAAGCATGTCACCACTGCCTTCCAGCTGCAGCTGAACCTGTGAACTGCGGCAAGTGTCAGAAACACCGAGGCCTTGACGCCTCGAGTGCGCCATCTAGTGAAAGCACGGCAGAATGCATTCTGGTCTTCAGGCTGAGTAGATTTTTCTCTACTCTGTCCTGTCAGCACATGGTGGACCCCTGAACTCTGATGTGCAAAAGGAAACCAGGAAAAGGGGGCTTTGTATTGTTTGAAAGATCCAGGGACTTGGAGGAAACAATAACGCCAAGGTCTGGGAGCAGCAGAGCAGCGGGCCTAGGAGTGGCTGTGGTGGGGCTACCCTGGAGGGCCCACTGGTCTGCTCTACTAACCCACTCCTCTGCAGTCTCTCCACTACTCTACCGAGACCTCAGCGGTGACCAGCTGCTGGCCTGGCCCACAGGGAGAGTGACAAGAAGCTGGTGCCCAGAACCAGCCTGCTTAGCCTCACCGATGCCAAGGTGGATGTGTGGGTCCCAGAGAAGCTGTGCTGCTCACCACCACCTAGGAAAGGATCGGACCCTCGGCCCTCAGCTACCTTTCCGGCTCCTGGAATGCTTGTCACCCCAGTCATTTTCTCTGCTTGTCAGACAGAAGAGCTGTCACCAGGTATGAGACGAGTGTCCCTACAGTAAGGTCCCCGGGTGTGGGAGCATCCAGCAAGGGCGCGTCAGAGGTGTGGGGGTGCACGAGGAGGAAGGAGGAAGTGCCCAGATCCAGGTTCAGGCAGAGCAACACTGGGGATGGCTCACAGGGGCATAGACCTTGCCTGAAAGGGCCAGAGAATAAATACTTCAGGCTGTGGATTTCAGAGTGAAAGCAGCCACAGATGGCCAGTGTTTAAACGAATGGGGTAGCTGTGTTCCATGAACCATTTACAAAGATGGGCTGCTGGCCCTCTGGCCATGGTTTACCAGTCAGTACAAACGCTGCCCACCAGAGTTGTCCACACTGGGCCACCAAAGCCACTGCTCAGTCACAGACTCGTCCTAACCACTGCTGGCAAAAACCTGTGCTTTGGGACTAGAGCCCATTTCACTGGGGCCCTGAGGGCGAGGCTGGGGGTAGGGCGGGGTGGTGTCTGGGGCATGAGGGCCAGGGGATGGGGCAGGAAGGTCAGAGCGCCCAGAAGCTTGGCCCCTCTGGGCTGGATCTCCGCGCTGCCCTCCCAACCCCTCCCCCGCACCCGGGTGGGGACACTCACCGCAGTGCGAGGCTGAGCTGGCAGGGTGGCTGCTGCTCTTGCTCTTTCCCCCAGGGTCTCTGTCCAACAGGCTGCGGCTCCAGCCCCTCCCCCAGTGGGAAACCCTCAGAGCCAGGCAGGGGGATGGGACTGAACTGCCCCAAGGACAAGCCACCAGTCAGATGACACCCCGGGGAAGGTGAGGTGACCCGAGTGGGGAGGAGATGTAACCTGGCACCAGGAGGCAGGGGCCGAGGAGAGGCCAGGCTGGACCCGACCCCCGCCCTGCGAGGCTGGGCCCCAGAGGCCCCCAGCCCAGGCAGGGCGCACCTCGGGCCTGTGCCAGCCTCCCCACCCCAGCCCCTGTTCCCCAACAGGTGGCTCTGCAGTGAGAGACTTCGAGTCGCTGGCTCGGCCTGGGTCCCTGGGCTCTCCAGTTACACTAAAAGTGAGACCAGGGAAGATGTTATCGGCCGCACACACACAGCGCGGGCTCATCCAACATTGATGTGGCCCCGGATTGCCCCAAAGCCCCTCGAAGCAGAATGGTGGCCCAGGGTCCCCACTCACAGCTTCTCCAGGAGGGTGCCCTGCCTCCGGCTCGGCACCCAAGGCCACACGAGGGCTGTTCGTCAGGGATCTGAGCGGACCCTCAGGCATAAGGGGCCACTGGAACAGCTTGCCTAGCCTCGAAGAAACTCCAGGAGAAGGCAGCTGTCCAAGCAGGCTCCGAGACCTCAGGTGTCTGGCTCGGGGCACAGAGAAGGCAGAGTGCCAACCTCCCCTCTCTCCCCAGCCCCTCCGCTTAACTCCAAAGAGAGGGGCGGGTCTGTCTCCATCCACCATCAGTTCCACTGATGCACAGCCAAGTACACACCCATGTGGCCACACTCCTCCCCAAAGGGGCGATACCAATATGCCTCAGGGTGCGCACACCTTAGACTCACACAGGTTCACGCTCCTAAATCCTCGTCCCATGGCAGCCCACCCGCCATGGGATCTGCTCCCTGAGCACTGGGATGGAGGAGTGAAACCACCCAGATGTCAGCATGTGGAGGGAGGAGTGGTGCCAGGCCCCATGGGCCCTGGGTAAACTGTGATGTTCCTGGCATTGTGTTGAGTTCATCTGCAGTGCCAGAGCGGCTGGGGAGGCAAGGGGCTTGGGAATGATTTACTGTAAGGAGAGAATCTTGCAGGCCCCTTAAACACTGGGACTTTATCCCCTGAGCTGAGCTCTATGCCCCTCATGCTGGCACTAGCTTCCCATGGACTGCACTTCTCCAGGAGTATCACCCACAGAAAGCTGCTTCTTGCCTGACAGCACAGACAGATTGTTCCCTAAAGCCTGCTGACTTCACAGAAAACCAAACACACAGCCCGAGAGTTTTCTTTGTTCATCTCTGGATCTGAAGACAGAACAAAATGCCCAAAGCTGCAGGCGGAGGCTGACTGGGAGCATACACCTGAGCCCAAGAGGTAAATGCTCCTAGGACAATCCACACTGCTCAGGACGGAGCAGAAGGAGCCAGACCGCGGTCCAATGGGAGGAACAGTAGGACTCCAAAGGCTCTGGAACACTGCAGCGCCTCCAGCCTCCTGCCTCAAGGGGCCTCACCTGAGCGGTGTCTGCACGGCCCGGGTCTCCCATCCCCACCTGCCCTGTTTTTAATCCATGCACCCTGGACTCTCCAATCATAAAACACACAGGAGGCCGTAGCTGCAGGCAGCACCAGCAGGAGAACAGTGCTTACCCAACAGTGCAGCCTCTGACTTCAGAGAAAGCAGGTCCTGGGAACCAGGGTCTCACCCAGAGCCAGAGAGGGAACTAGGGGGGAGCCAGAAGCACACACTAGACTCCTCTCTTCCCAGCTCTGTTTCCAAAACATTTTCCTGCTTCATAAAATCAAGGATAAAGACAACATGTCTCGTTACCTTATCTAAAGACAACATGTCTTGTTACCTTATCTCCCAATAGGCTGTGTGGGGGCCAAAGCGACACAGCGCTTAGCCTGGCTGCCTTTAGGGCTGCTCTGTACTTTACAGTCCCTTCCAGCTTCTCTGCTGATCCTGCCCCAGCAGCAGTGGGGACTGCAGTGAGCTGGGGTCACCCTGCTGGTTCCTCCGTGGTCGTCTCTCCACAACTGTGGACAGGTCCAAGCCTTAAGAGTGGGGGCCGTTCTGATGAGTGTTAGCATGTACTGGCACCAAAGCAAGGGTGCGTCTCAGGGCTCCAACATACCTGCGTTCTCCCTGTGCCTCAGCAGGGAGCTGAGGCCCTCCCTCACCTTGCTTCTCATCCCCGGCCTGGCAGCCCCACAGCTGTGCCCTCTCACCAACCGGTCCCATGCAGTACCACCTCTCCTCACTAGCCATGCATCCTCAAGGCCGGCGCGCCACTTGGGGTCAGCCCTCAGCACTCAGCCCCCTTGCCTTCCTGTCCCAGCCCTCACCGAGCACCTAGGGCCAGGCCTGCCTGGATGACTGCACCTTCCTTCTCTCTGGGAACCGCGAACCCTCACATCCAACGGGACAGAAAAGTCCTGATCCCCTGGATGCCCCTCATCACGGGATAATAGCTAGCAGTCAACTAGCCCTACGTGCCAGGTGCAGTCCCAAGGGCTCTGCACGTATGAGGCCCACATAAAGTAACTGGTCTCATCCTCACAAACCCCGGAGAGGTCCTAATGGCATCTCTCCATTTTCAAGGTGAGAGAATGGAGCCTCACAGGAGTTTCCAAGGTCACGCGTGTACTGTGAAGTGATTTGAGCACTGTGATGAGATGACGTGCTGAACACTAGAAAGCAGAGGCCAGAACCCCTGCCGAAACAGCTCTGAATTCTCACCCGCGCCCACGCTGCACCCGCCCCCGCCTCTCACAAAAGAACGTAGCTTTGTTGCTGCAAGTCTGGTCGAAAAACCTGAATAACCCCATTTTCCTAAAGAGAAGCACATAGTTTGTTAGTTTTGTTTTGTTGTGTTTTAGAAAATCGTTAAGTAAGCTTTAGCATGAAAGGACTACTTTTACCACAAAAATTCAGCCGTTTCCTCAACTTAACATAAATCTGTCTATGCATGTAGATGCCCTGTTTGGGACCCAAGGGGAGAAAGAAAACTACACACAGATACGCTGTAGAGGAGGCCAGTGTGGCTCCCTCGTGCTGCTAAGCTCCAGGCCCATGAGATCAGGAGCTTCACCGAATCCCACTGTGGATGGGGCGGTCTCTTTCTGCTACTTCACAGCCCACCGGCAAAGATAACAAACAGTATCTCACTGTCTTTTTTTTTTTTTTTTTTGCTTTTTGAGACAGGGTCTCGCTTTGTAGTTCAGGCTGGCCCTGAGCTCACTATGGTGCCCAGGCAAGCCGCCGCGAACCCAGCAATCCTCCTGTCTCTACCTCCCGAGTGCTGGGATTACAGGCGTGAGCCACCACGTCCAGCATTGTAGTATGCGGCGTTGATTGTTGGTGGGCGTGTCTCCACGCCCAGCATTCTATGTGGTTACCGGGGATAGAACTCAG
>PVIC010016508.1:0-33836 GCA_004025085.1 Thryonomys swinderianus | reverse complement strand
GAGTCTCAGCTGCCAGCCCCTGAGTGTGTTCGCAGCTGCTAAGAGTTCTCTCACCTAAAGAACCCGGCCTCACCCTAAATCTTTCCCGTCCATCGCACCCACTTTCACTGGGCTGACAGATTCAATTAGCTCTGTCTTTCACCCTCCGTCACCTCCTATGCTCTTGCCAGCCTAGTCAAAGCCAGTAGACCGGGCAGGCCTCGGACAGACTTTGGCTTTCAGTGGAGACCTGGCACATGAGGAGGCATTTTTAAGGCTTGAACTGTGAGGATGCTATTGGCATCGATGAATAGAGGCCCCTGGGGCCGCTAAGCCTCTTAAAAGACACAGAATAGTCTCTTACAGCAAAGAATTATCATCCCTCAAATGCCAATAGTGCCAGGGTTAAGAAATGCTAATCTGGGCACTATCATCCAGGACAGAAGTGGCATCTGCACCTTCTGCCCAGGTCCTCTGCTACCTCCTCCTACCAGTCATCTTTGCAAAGTTGTGTTCAGTCTACTTTAAACTATCCAAGGTTCCCCATTATATTTGGAATAATGTTCCAACTCTTCTCGCACCTCCAAGGCCCACGTGATCAGGCCCAGCCTGAGCGCAGACCCTGCTTCCCGCCTCGCTTCCTGTGCCCCCTTCACGCTCATCTCCTTGGTCTTCCCGTTCCAACAAAATGCCAAACTGTTCCTGGCTTGGGCATCGCACTCGCCCTCTATTTGCCTGACTTGACCCCTTAGATTCCCTGTTCCCTTGTCAAAGAGACTGGCCACGACCGTCCTATGCAAAGCTGTGCCCATCCCCGTCATCATCCATTACTCTTATTCTGCATACATTGCCTTATATTTTATACCTCATCTACTTTATATTTGTTTATTTATGTTCCATGCTAGGTACCAAGAGCGCTTGTCTTCTCTGGTCTCCACTCTACCCGGACACCTCAGACAGTGCCAGAACATAGTGCAAGCTCAGTAGAAGTTTACTGAATGAACGAATGCATGGAGCCACATAGAACAGCTTTATGAGTGTCTGTGTGGCTCGGCTACATTGTTTTCAGGTTTGGTAGGCAGGGCCTGTGGACTGATACAACCTAAGTTGCCCCATGGGCTTCTAGATTATTTGTTCCATGCCATTAGATTACTTGTTTGAATGTTTCCTCCTGACATTAAGCTACAACCGACTTACAGAGAGAAACTACGAATTTATTGTTTCTACCTCCCTTAAAACTTACTCCTATGAGTCACAGATTTGACTAATAAAAATCTGCTGGAAATAAAAAGGCAAACATTATTAGATACTTTCTTCTGCATTATGTGTAATAGAATAAATCAAATAGCTATACTCTACACTCAAGGAAGATGATTATTTAGGAACCATTTTTCAAACAATATCTTGATGGGAGCCTAGGAAGTTAATTAACTTGCTTTATGACATTCACCACAGTTATTTAGTCATGATTCTTAGTCCTACTTCATAAAACATCTGTATTTCACTCTTCTGAATGCAATGTTTTGTATCAAACACATTATGACAGCTATTTCCATATAAAGAATATTCTTTCACAAAGACAGTGTGACTTCTTCATATATTTTTAAATCTTTACCAATTCTCTCTTTGAAATCATCTTCCAACATATAATGTTTTCTGAGGAAAAAGAAGAAATATATTACCTACAATTGCAAACCATTCTGTATTTTCTATGAGTTCTTATACCTTGGGCATTGAACATCAACTTGTTTCCTGTCTGGAATTAAGTTTGAAGAGTGACTGTCATCTCTCCCTATGCTGTGAATGTATAATGCCTCTGGACTCCAAAAAGCTTCCTTTGCCCTCTTTAACTATCCTATATCTTTTCTTAATCACTATGGACACTGTTATTTCAATTCTTGAACATGTAGACTGTCAGTGGAAAAACTGCATCAGAAAAAGTTAAATAGGCAAGAAAACGTTCCTTCAAATTATTACAATAAAAGAGATACTGAGCTCAACTCCAATGAAACAAAAAGTGGTAGGGTTTTTAAATGTAGGGTGAGGTGGGGAAAGAGTACTGGAAGATATTCGGAGTGAGGCGGATCATTGCACACGTGGAACATGCTGAGTTCTATCTAAATTTGCAAATGTCTTTCTCTGTGACCACAACATCTGTATTCACTAACTCTTCGCCATTGATCTTAGACACCGACCCTGCCAGAGAGTGAAGACAGAGACTTAAGAGTGTCATCTTGTGTGACTTTCACATTTCAGAATTGGTTTCTAGCTTCTTGGGAAATTGTTTTTCTTGGCTGCAAAATTAGCATGGATCTGAGACAGCATTTACACTTCAAAGGGGCAGAAAAATGGTTTCCAATTGCAAATTTTTTAAATGATCGTACAGAAAAGGGAGGTCAGACCTATTTTCAAGAAGGAACTTGCTGAAAGTTTAGCCAAACTGAGTGAGTCATTAAAGTTGCTATGTTCAAAATTGTACTCTTAAAACTGAGAAAAAATACATTTGAGTCATAGTTTTTTACTAGAAGACTCCATTTTTTAATTTCCATTTCCATTTAGTACAGTTAACACTTGTAAAGGGTATGTACATGTATCTTTATAAAATCCACGCTGAAAAGTTTGTTTTATAGGTTTTTTTCCTTAAGTTTATTGGCATATTTAGGTATACATTATGATCACAACCATCTTTGGGGATTTTTGTCTGTATGTAATATATCTTGGTTTTTGTTTTTTCCTTATTCCTCTACCTTCCCTTCTTCCCCTGCCTCCCTATTTATAAAAACTTTATTTATATTTTTCCTTTATTTTCATACTTATTTTTCCTTCCCTTATTTCCTTTCCTCTACCCCCTGCTCTACTTCCCCTGCCCTTCTGGACCTTTACTCCCTATTTTATGTTTTTTATTATACATTTTGGCCCTCATTTACTTTTGTAATTTCTCACACCAGAGAAATTACACGGGTGTCCTATCTATTTCACTAAAGAATGTGGCCTCAGTGTGCATCAGTTTAGTGATAAATATCTCTAATTTATCATTCTTTATGGCTGAGTAATACTCCATTTTATTAAATGACAACATCCTTTTTATCTAGTCTCCTGCTGATGGACATTTGGGCTGTTTCCAAGATTTAGCTATTACAAACTGGGCAGCTATAAATATGGGTGCACATGTATCACTATGTTATGATGTTTTTGATTCATTTGGGAAGATACCCAGGAAAGGAATTACTAGGTCAAGTGGGACCTCTTATCCTAGTTTTCTGAGGAATCACCACACTAATTCCCACAGTGTTTGCACCAGTCCACATTCCCACCAACAGTGGAGAAAGGTTCATTTCTCCCCACAGCCTGCCAGCATTTGCTGTTCATTGATTTCTTGATAACAGCCAATTTTTTTGAAGTCAGATAGAATCTCAGTGTTGTTTTCATCTTTGTCTCTCAAATGAACAGTGAAGTTGGATATTTTTCATATGTTTCTTTTTCCTTTCTTTCCTTCTTCATCTGAAAAATGTCTATTCATTTCAGATGCATATTTTTAATTGGTACTTTAAATTTTGGGGTCTCAATTTTTAAGTTCTTTATATATTCTAGTCAGTAGGTTTTTTATAGTTCTTAATGAGCTGAGTGCTTTTTATAGTTCTTTTTTTTTTTTTTGAGACAGGGTCTCGCTTTGTAGTTCAGGCTGGCCCTGAGCTCACTATAGAGCCCAGGCAAGCCTAGAACTCAGCAATCCTCCTGTCTCTGCCTCCTGAGTGCTGGGATTACAGGCATGAGCCACCGGGCCTGGATTTTTACAGTTCTTAATGGACCAAGTGCTTCATACATTGAAGTCTACATAATGGTAAGGTATTTGGAGTTCAAGTCTTCAGCTGGTCATTATGTCATGATAGAATCCTAAAGAATCATGTTAGTTCCCTTAGACAGATTTCTTTTTTCAATCACATAGATTACCATTAAAAGCCAACAGTGTGCAAGCCAGAGAAGAGAAACTTACCATAGACCACCATTCTGGTACCCTGATATCAGACTTCCAAGTCTCCAGGACAGAAGGGATTAGAAAAATGCTGTTTATGTCATCCAAGTTATGATATTTTATAATGACATCTCAAGGAGGCTAGTGTACTGCTTGGGGCTCCAATGGTATCTTATGCACAAACTACATTCTTTTCAATATCAACCTCAGTATTACCAGCTTTACCAACAAGCATAATCCTGTAGTGTACATCTCTCTAGACCAACTCTAGCACTGATCCAAAGCAGATCTCACTGACAGCAACAAACCCAAATTCCCTTCTCTCTGCTGCCACCCTGGAAAATGCACTGGGACTATGTCTGAGCGTGTCAATGATAAAATCCCCGTGGAAGTGGGGCGCTTCCCCTGGAGCATCTCAAGTCTTGTGCCTCATAAGGCTACATTCAGTTAGCTTCCCAAAATTGAAAGATCACCTCTAACTCTGTAATTAGAGTAACTGGGAGCCTGGAAAAAGCAGGGCCATGCACTGCAGGGAAGACGGACTTTGCAGCTGTGCTTCCACAGTGCTGGGCACACGCTGCACACCCGGAGAGTGGTGGCGAAAGCCCCTGTGCTTCTCCAGCAACAAGATTGTGATGCTACGTCTAAGAATAGAGTCTCCAGGGTTCACACTGCAGAGCCGCCTCATCTCTGACTGCCACGCCTGACCTCAATTTCTACCTATTCAAGGAAAAGCAATAAGCTCTGTGCTTCCAAACTAATCCAATGTCATTAAAAAATAAATTTCATGCAAACACATCTCCAAAGAAATGACAAAATTAATTGAATGCAGATGGAGAAACTTTAAGATTCTAAGACATAAATGAAAGACAGCATGCCAGAGGCAACAAAATACATATGAAGGGATAGTTCTCAAAACTTCAGCTACAATCCATCAATGGCAGTTACCACACACAGCACTTTCCATACATTCGCTAATTAATTTTCACTCATCTTTCCCAGAGACAAGCACCTCTGACCCTCTTCACTGTTCCATGTGTGTACATAAGTCTGGGTGTTCAAAACACAGTTTTAAAATGTTAAGAACTGAAAATTAAATTAAATACATATATTTTTGATTGCCCATTTCACATTGATATTTCTAGTTAGAAGGTTTGCTGAAATTGGACTTTTTCAAATCTTGCCTTTACAAGATGATAAAAAATGATACGGACCAAAACTATTTTAATCTACTAGAAATTAACCTTTTTTACAGTGATATGAGTGACTGACTTTCTAGAATATGGAATTCAAACTAGAATTTATTTCAGTGTTCTTTCTCCCTATGAAATGAGCAACAAACCAATTGTTTACCATGAAATCTAGTATACAAACTTTCTATTTTTGCATTATTTTCTCCCAGTGATAACAGCATGACACTGAAACATGAATTGTAGCATCACTTGTTAAAGCAACACCTATAAAGAACAATGACAAAACAGGAATACATCAGAGGAGCCTTGAGGATCAAGATGTCACCTCACCTAGGCGTCACTATTCAGACCATACATATTAAGGTAAAGAAGGAGCTTCTATATTAAACTTACAGGACATTGTAATTCCTATAAAGGCAACAAAATGTACATCATCAATTGAAGTTACTTTCTACCTAAATCCTAAGTATTTCATATTAAAGCTCAATATTACAAAGAAGAAATACATTCATATAATTGAAATATAGAAAACAATATATATAATACTCATATATTTAAAATGTCTTCAACTTTTGTCTTAAATCCATCCAGTTCTCACCACCACTTTATATTATGACAATTTACCCTTTGTAGTGTCTTGTGTGCCATACCAAGTCTTTTTATTTATTCATTCTCTCTTAATTTTCATTTCATAAATGTTCCCCTCCCTAAAAGGCTAGTGTAAACAGGAAATAAACAAATACTTCAAGAAAAATAACAACTGATTTAATAATAAACACATTTTATTAAAATAAAGTTTTCTACATAACTTATTTTTTATGTACTTGAAGCTTTAAAATCCTTATTCCTTGCTATTCTATTTTCAGCTAGTGATTCAATCAAGAAATGCACACATTTGTCTCCAACAGGTAAAGTAGAGTTTGGCAAATCATTATGAATTGGATCAGAAGGGTGATCTATCTTTAGCCAACAAGCATAAGCAGAAAAGGAATTTGCAATATTGTTTGCTCAATGAATACTGACGTTTCACAGGGATGTTAATTAATTAGAGAATGAGACTGTGTCAGACCTGAAGAGCCCTTTGAGATTTCACATCAAAATACTTCTAACTTTTCCAGTGTAACGAGTTACTGAGATTGTAACTGTGAAGGAGGTGAAGGAACTCCCGGTAATTACCAGCCAAACCAATACAAGAAGTAAACCTGTCACCATAACTCTATTGCTATAATTTGTATCTTAAAAGTCCTCCAAAGACCTGTACATGCAGGCTTGGTTTCTGGGGTGACATTATTATGAGGCAGTTGGGCTTTGGACTGGTAGAATGCAATAGGAGGCCTTCAGTCTTTGGGAACCTTCCTTTAAAGATGGTAGTGGAACCTCAGCCCCCTTTTGTTCTCTCTGCTCCTCTAGCCATGAAACGAGGGGCTTTGCCCTGGCACACAAGCCTGCTCTGACACACTCCTCCTCCACCCGTGCAAAGCTAGGGGCCAGTCAGTTATGCGATGGAACCTCCCAAATACTGAGACGAAATGGACCTTTCCCTTTTATAGTGACAGAAAACTAGCACGCCCATGTGCAAATTATGTTGTCTCTGACTGCTGAAGTGTTACAGCCTAGATTAATGTATGAAAAAGTAAAATCAGTACAAACTTCTGAAAACAACTTGTCAGAATCAAGATGTCTCAATTTGTTATTATTTATTTCTATAATTACAAAACATTTCTGAATTCAGTGGTTTAAAATAATAAACTTAATAAACTAGTGTTAAATTTTCATCCCTTGTATTTCTCCAGGTTGGATGCAATGGCTGGATTTAGGCTGTGTGTCAGCTGAGCTTGGTTTCACACTCCAGACCAAATTCAGATTTGTGGCGTTCATCTTTTCCTTATCCAGAGACAAGAGGAAACCTAATGTTCCTCCCGTGGTAAGTGGCAAAAGCACACTAAAGGCATGCTGACATCAGCATATATCATCCATCAGTTTGTGTCACATCTCATTAGATGGCTGGTCTAAGGCGCGTGTCCAACGTCAAAGAACAATGGGGCATAAAAATGGCTTATGCCCTTCTTGAGAGGCACTACAAAAATTTAATTTTCAATGTGGATAATTTATAGAAAAATAGTGGGGAGAAATATTTTAATTTCCACAGTGATAAAGAAAATAAGCAATATAACTTCAAAAACAAGGGTCTTTGGCAAAACTTGGATACTTTGACCAACTAGCTATAGAAAAAACATATAAAGAAGTCACATTGGAATCTAGATGACATATTAAGTATTAGATGTAGTACGAACATTTATTTATCCAGTTATTTAGGCACTTGATCTTTTAAAATCTACCAGATATTTTCTAATCATACCTCTAAAAACAAGCAAATATCTTCCAACTTCTAAATGTACTGTCTAAACATGATAAGGACATATTTAGGGTGCTCAAATAATTTTCTTAGGAAGTAGATTCACCTAGAATATATGTATACAGATGTGTTGAATTTTAGAGAGCAGAATTATATGATGCCATGTATATGCTTAGTAGGAGACATAATTCAGATGTCTATAAATAGTACTTTGCCTTGTGATTTAATGAGTGGGTTAAGGATAGGCAAGAATGTACCTTTCCAACAAATTAGTAGTTCAGAGAAACAGCATAAGAGAGAAATTTCGATGGTTTGCCATTAGGATGGTTGCAGGCTAGAAAAGAAAGAATAGATATCTGATAGAATCAACAGATCATATAGCATTACTAGATATGTTAGACTACGTGTGGGAAAAACAAAGAAAATTCTATGTCTCTCCCTTAGATATTTAAATAGAGGTGACATAGTTTGATTAGACATGAACAATGAAGAGGAAATTCATAGGAAATATCCTAAGCTTTGTGTGGGATGTGGCACATTTGAGATATTCAAAAGAAGATATATAGTACAAAATTGAATGTGGACCCCAATTTCAGAACAGATATCTGTTCTGGAGATATAAATGTAAAGGGTATGTGTTGGGAACCAGGCTAGTAATTCAAAGCTCACAGATATGCAGTCCAGGTTCTCTTACCCTGAGATCAGGGGAGCATGCAGTAGGCCATACGACCCCTGGCTATGGACAGAATACCCTGTACTCCTTAGGCAAGACACCATCTGCTGAGGATGGTTGTCAATATATAGGAATTTGGATGTGGAGAAAATCTGGTTCTTCATTAGCTTAATACTTATCCACTCATTCTTTATAAGTAGTGTTCCATGAAATGTGTGCCACTGCTGCCCTGCTCTTCACTGGCTAATTAAAACAAGCACACTAATAAGTGAAATAAATAGATCACAGATATGTAAATACTGTGTCTTTTCTCTGGTATGAGAACCTGTAGGTATAAATGAGTTCTACAATGTATGATTGAATTTGTAAAATAGGAAATTTTCAGAGGGAATGTGGTAGGGGAATATAATGAGGGGAAAGAATAAATATGATTCAGAAAGAAAAAGAAATAGCACAGCATGCATATAAGGGGCGGTTGTGGATGGGTAGGGATATGGGTAAAAATAAGAATTAACTTCTGTCATATACTAGTACAAATTCCCCAATGCTGAGTGTGACTGTGAGCTGTATATAAAATATACCAATAAGGAATTCAATAAAAAAATAAAATAAAAAACAAGCAAACCACAGAGTTTTGTTAGAGTCTATCCACTAGAGGCAGGTCTACTTCCCGGGTTCCCTTTATAACTGGAAAACTATCTCCATCCCTTTCTTTTTACACCTCTACTTTTCCCCCAATAGGTAACTAAGGGTGCGATCAATCCTAGGTAGCTACATGCATAAAGATGGTTACTGAGGCCACTGTAGTAACGCGATCGCCTGATGGAAGTTTAGAAGAAAAAAGGTTTTTGAATGAATACTGAGTATAACAGTATTTTATGATCTGGTAGAGGATGATGAGCCTGAAAAGATACTTTGATAAAGAACTGAGAGAAAGGCAAATTTAGGAAAATCTGAGTTATAAAACCAACAGAGAAAATTGTTCTTAGCAGAAAGAGGTATCAGAGAATTTAGTGCTGATGAGGAGATACTGTGTTGCTTAATCTTCTTGTTGCCAAAAGAAAACACCTGGCATTCAAAGTTAAAGGCGGAAAGGTCGACTTAGCCACAGCCTGTAGAGGTTTCAGCCCATGATCAGCGGTGCAGAGGTAAAGTGGATGGCAAAAGAGCATCACAGAGGAGAAACAACATGGTGTACACAAAGTAGCAAAAGCAATAAGGGAAACTTACTAGTGTATTTCTGTCCTTTTTATCTTATCTAAACGACCAGGATTAGGGAAGGGCCAAACCAATCAATGTACTGGTTCAGTAATCACATGCCTTTAATCCTAGCATCATGCACTCCAGATTCAGCCACTTCTGAAAAAGCCACCCATGACCACACGTGGCTTTGGAAGGACATCTAGACCCAAACCATAATGGGTACAATGTAAGGTGAAAAGAGTCCATTTGATTTGCTGACTGAAGTCACCAGTGACTTATGCAGAAATTTAAGTGGAGAGAAGTTGTAGAAGTTAGGGTACAAGATGGTGTGAATAAGAAGGCATGGAGATTACTTAGCCAGTGCAGAAATCCATTGTGAGAAACAGATTGGACCATAGATCCAGAGTCCATGTGAAGTTCAGAAAAGGACTTTTATGAGAAAATATTGAACTCATTTAAATTCTGATGGGACAGATCCCTTACTGAAGTAGAGTTTTCAGATAAAATGAAACAATAACCAATCAGCAGGACCTGAAGAAAGCACACGAATGAAATTCAGGGTCCATGGAGAGAGTAAAAAGAGGGATCATGACCTCCATTACATTAGGAGAACCAGATTCATGAAGGTGCAAACAGGCTTGTACATGTGTCCAGAAGTAGATGTGTTTCTCTTATAAAATCATGGATTACTTCATAGTAGGTCAAGTCAGCTGCCGAGACTGAGAGATCCCCACTAATAGTTACGGCTCCTACCCATGGAAGAGTTACTGTGAACCAGCCACTTGTCAAGAGAAGCCAGGAGAGAGCACTTAGTCATGAAAAGGTAAGCGTCCTCAATTAAAACTGTCATCAAAATGTAAAAGGCCACCAAAAGACCTTACTGCCAGAAACACAAGCCATTGAGGAAAAAAGAAACAGGCAAAAAGGAAAAACACCCAGTGGTATCAATGGGAATGATGGAATAAAACTCTCTGAAAATTATTGTATTTACTTATTTAAAATGTAAAGGAAGGGCAATGGTTAAAAAGGCAAACATTTTCAAAAGCTGTTACAATTAATTGAAAACTTGCAATAATGCAGGGAATACTTCTTTTAAACTGGTGGAATTTGGTAAGGGAAAATAAAGCATCTCAACCTGCCCTACCCATTCACCTCTTTCCAGCCCCATGACAGCTCTGGTCTGTAGTCATAGTGAAAGCCAGAAGACTAGCACCTACGAGGTGTGATAGAACGTGTTTGTCTCTTCTCTAAAATCCCATTCCAGGGTGGAAATTTTAATTCAGTAGCTCAGGTGCCTGCCTTGCAAGTGCAAGGTCTTGAGTTTGATCCCTAGTACCATGCTACACCAGAAAGAAAGTTGGGAATTTAGCGCAGTGAGTCCACATGCCTACCTGCCAAGCACAAGGTCCTGAGTTCAATCCATGAAACTGCAAAAAATAAAACAAAATCTTCACCCTAGAAAATTGTCATTACTGGACCTCTCTGTGTATTCCATGAAAATTTCACTTTTGGGATTGGTCTTTAATGGACTCCAAACACACTCAATGCTAACAGCCAAAAAAGGAAAACAGGAGAGTAAGAAAAGACAAAAACAAGACTAACAAAAGCAACATAAAAAACCGCAAAAATTGTTTAATATCATAGTTGCTTATGGCAAAGATAACAGTGGATGAATAAGCTGACAAAATACTTTAATGGAAAATGGGAAATTGGATAGCTATGTAAGTTTTGAAAAGCTCTGATGTATTCCACAGAGTTTGGAAGTTTGTGAGCCTCTACAGGGCTCTGCACATGTATACAAAACACCTGAGAAGGCCTTAGTCCTACTCTGGCAGATCTTGAAGTTCTTTGCAAGAGGGAAGTAAAGACAATGATAAGACTTGTAAACTTCCTGCCTGAGGCATGCCTCAGAACACACCCAGAACGTCTCAGCAAAGTCAGGAATTTATTGATCCTGAAATTTAAGTAAAACTTTGTCAGATCACAAACCAGCCACTCATCTAATCAAACATAAACTTCAGTGGCCACACATTGCTAAGAAAAGAGACTTCAAAAAATTAGCTCAGGTGCTCGCTTCGGCAGGACATATACTAAAAAATTAGCTCAGGAAACTGACTAAACAAGCTGATAGCAACTGAAGAATGATAGCACAATAATAAACTCCAGAGCAGTGAGAGAAGCTCATTTCCAGAATTTATCTTTTCTATTATCCTAAATATCTTATTTAATCCAATAAATTGAGGCAATAAAATAAGGAAACTATTGTCTATACATGAGAAAAAAGTCAACAAGAGGCTGAGGAAGGTAAACCTTAGAGTTTGTAGAAAACCCTTTAAAACAAGCTTTTAACATGTTTAAAAAAAAAGAAACTAGATGTTAAGAAAATTAAATAAATGTTAGAAAATGGCATCTCAACCAGTAGAGAATATTGATAATGATATAAATTATGAAAATGAACACATTCTGGACTTGGAGGGTTCGATAACTAAAGTGAAAACTTCACCACCAGTTTGGCTGCTCCTTGACACGCTTGCCCAACTGTGGTCGTCAGTAAATAAATGCAGCACCCCGAGCATGACAGTGCAGCAGCTGTCTGAGGGTCGGGTCGGTCCAGTAGTGCTTGGTATCAGATCACCGCGAAGTCTCTAGAATTCACCGTAAAAACCAAAAGTCAAAGCGATGAAGAGATGAAGGCAGCGAAAGGGGGAGAAACGAGTACTACACCAAACAGGGTTGCGGTTCCCTGCAAGAACCCAGGGCAGGACGAGCTTCCTGTACAGACGAGCTCCGTACCTGGTTCTGCACTGGCCGGTTCACACGCCTGAGAGCGCCCCTGCAGTCCAGGGTCTTCAGCCCGCTGTCCTCCGCTCCACCCTCCTCCGCAGTATCACGCCTCCATCGCAACCTGCAATCTTTGCTCTCTCCTTCTCCCAGCTACCCCCACACACACCTCACCTGGTTAGGGTTAAATTTCAACTGGATCCAGCTGGGTTCCCAGGGTTTGGTAGAGTGCATAACTGGGTGGGTCTTGGTGTACCACGAAGGGGTGACTGTGGGTCTCTGTTCGGTTGCTCACCCCATCTGCTCTGCCACCACCCCCTTGCCCTGCTTCGCAGCCTCTGAGTGAAGCGGCTTTGCTCTGCCATGTCCTTCCACCATGATGTCTCTACCTTGGAGCCACCAGCTGTGGACTAAGCTTGAAGAGAGTTAGGCCTTGCTTCCTGTAAGTTACGGAGGCTGGGTGGTGTGTCTCCCAGACAAGGAAGGGCATTAGTCCAGATCCCCATCCGCTTTTGTACTTCTAACCCCATCTTGGAGTCCATGTCCCCCGTCATTAAAATATAAGCATAAATACAACCAGAGGAAGTTACCACAGATTTTTAAGTCACATTTGAAGTTTGAAGGGATAGAAATAGAAAGATCGCTAAACCCATTTTTATTTCTTGTTTTACTAAGTATAAAGAAGATCTCCTTGAATTATTTGATGCTTATCCTATTTGAGGGGATAAGTGAAGTGGTATCTTGGTTCACAAACTCAATTGTCTCCACGATTCTGGTGGCAAACGAGACTGGATGAGGTAAACTTTTAACCTAACCATTGAATTTGGTTTATTTCTCATCCAATTCCATTTGTGACCAGAGTCATGGAATCAAGATCATGAACCAAGTGACCGCTGCAATAGAAGGCTGAAAAGTCAAACTGTGTACAGGGAAATCTTTCTCAGACTATAGGCGTGACTCTTTCCCTATGAGAAAAATTTTTTTAAATGACAGAAGTTCAACTTTAGACAGCTAATAATTACAAGTTATAAATGTACATAAAATTAGAGGTAACTTCATACTTGTCAGCAGATCCTAGACATGTGAATCTCTCATTTACCTCAGTCAAGATGAAAATAAGGAGACTTTAATCTTAGGTTTAATAAGGAGACTTTAGTCTTAGGTTTTAGCAGGAACTGTCAGTGAGGAATGATCATTGCCTCTGATGCAATACCTTGAGTGAAGACCAGTCAAGATTAATCCTGCCTTGGATAGACATAAGAGAGGAATAAGTGAAAGAGAACAAGAAAGTACACACGGGAAAGAGAGTCTCCGTGCTCTATACTTATTCATATGATACTTTGGATCCTAGTTTAAACTTAATGACTTTCCTGTATGAACAATCCAAACCATAAATACAGAAAAACTACCGTTGCTAAGTTCTAGTGCCAAAGCCTATTCCTATCACACCCACATCTAGCCACGTCCACTCCCAGAGAGGTCTCTCAAACCATGCAAATACTTTATGCTGGCCCAACAGTAGGAGATGCAACACTGGTTAACTGTTTCCCTCTTATCTTTTCCTTCCCTTCTTTCTTAAACAAACAAGAAAGCAACCCAAAAAGATAAACAGATGGAGATAAAATTTCAGACACACATGAGGAAAAATATCTGACTTGACTATTTGAAGCTAACATTTAAGCAATCCTATTTAACTGATGAAATAAAACTTAAAACTCTATTGGATTAATTTGGCCATGTGGCACATAAAAGGGAAAATTACAACTCCACCGCAGAATAAGTTTACTTTTATATGCATTGCAGTGTCATTTCTTTGCCAAGGTACCTGCCACCTTTAAGATTCATCCACAAAATTTCTCATAATAATTAGCACCTGGTCTGAGCCTTGAAAAATGTGTAAAGTTTAATGGCTGGAAAACAAAGAGGTGTTTTATATGGAGAGTGAAGAATTTGAACAAATTCACAGATTCAGGGAATTTGGTCAGCATTCATTTACTGTGCAGGAATACGGCACAACTAGGAAACAAGATTCAGAATGGAAACTTTAAAAATTTTTAAAACAACTCTAATGGTATATTTTATTCACATATTGTGATCATATCCAACATTGACAATTTGTGCCTGTAATGACACAACTTGATTCTCTTTTTCCCCCTTCCTCCCACTCTTCCTACAACCCCCATCTCTATATACATAAGCAGTTATTTCCTTTTTTACTATCAAATCTTTTCATTCCCTTCTTTACTTTCTCCTATCCACATTTCCCATTTCCTTTTGCATGTTTGCTTCCTATTTCACATTACCTATCACACATTTTGGCATTCATTTACACCTTCAGTTTTCCATACTACAGACAAGATACAGTACTTACACATCTGTGTCTTATTTATTTCACTTATATCTTCAAGGTATGTCCATTGGAGTATAAATGACTCCAATTGATCATTCTTTATGACCAAGTAATACTCCATTTTGTAAAAAGTCCACATCTTTTTTTATCCAGTCTCCTGTTGCTGGGCACATGGGCTGTTTCCAAGATTGAGCTATCACAAATTTAGCTGCTATAAACATGGGTGCACATATGTCACTGTGGCATGACTCTTTTAATTCTTTTGTGTATGTACCTAGCAGGAGAATAGTAGGGTCAAATGGGACCTTGAGTCCTAGTTTCTAAAGGAACCTCCACACTGAAGTCCACAGTGGTTCTCCCAATCTAAATGGCCACCACTGTTGGACATGGGTCCCTTTCTCCCTACAGCCCAGCCAGCATTTGCTTTTCATTGATTCCTTTTTTTTAATTGGTACATTATATATACACATCACAATTACACTCCTTATTGAGTATTTGTACCAGTATATGACACAACTTAATTATCATTTCCCCCTCCCCTACTCATCCTACCACACCCCATCCCTATATACACAAGCATTGCTTCCTTTTTTTGTCATTTTTTTCTTTCTTCATTATTTACCCCAAGCCCCATTACACTTTGAATATTTACTATTTGATTGATTTCTTGATAGCAACCATTCTTTATGGAGTGAGATGGAATCTCAGTGTTGTTTTCATCTGCATCTCTTGAATGACTATTGATGTTGAACATTTCTTCATATGTTTTATAGCTGCCTTTACTTCTTCATCTGAACATGTCTGTTCATTTCAGATGCCCACTTTAGAATTGAGTGTTTAAATTTGCAGGGGCTGATTTTTCTAATGCTTTATATGCTCCATATAGTAAGTAGTCTTTTGTCTGAGAAACGTCTGGTGAAAGTTCTTTTCCATATTGTAGATTGTCTTTTCACTCTGTTGGTGGTTTCGCTTACTGTGCAGAAGCTGTTTAGTAAGATGAGATCCCAGTTATTGATTCTTTCTGCTAGTTCCTGCACTGCTGAAGTTCTATTCCTAAAGTCTTTCCCTATGCCAATGTCTTCAAGACTTCTACTTACCCTTTTCCAGCAAGCTTAGTGTTTCTGTTTTAATATTTAGATCTCTAATGCACTTTGATTTTAGTTTGGGGCATGGAGAAACAGATAGTTAGCTATAGTCTTTGGCAAATTGAAACCCAGTTTTTTCGGCACCATTTGTTAAAGAAGCTCTTTCCTCCATTAGGGTGTTTGGTTCCTTTGTCAAAGACAAGGTGGCTTAGTGTATCTGGGCTTATTTCTGGATCTTCTGGTCTGTTTCACTGATCCTTGGGCCTGTTTCTTTGCTAGTACCATGCTGTTTTTAATCACAGTACCTTTTAAAATTTAATACATTTTGAATTTTAACCAATATTATCTTATTCAATAGTATTTAACACAGATGACTAAGACAATGTCATTTGTTTTACACATGAAGCAATCAGATTTCAAAAAAATAAATGGCTTTTTCAAGATCTCACACTTAGTAGGTTGTTAAGCTAGAAATAAAAAAAAAAAAAGAACCTGGATCAAATAGCTTAATCTGTCCCACTCCACCTCCAGGAAATGAAGAGTTGAGAAGGAAACCAGAAAGCAAATTCTAGGCCACAGAATAGAGATCCACCTTTCTGAGCAAAGACAGTGAGTTTCATTTTATGGGCATAAGGGCCACAGAGCTTTAGTGTGTTTTGAGAAGGATATTCAAAGTGGTGTGTGGTGCTGGTGGGCAGCAGAATCATTAGCCAAGTGTGTAATGATGTTCTTGGGGGGTCAGCAGGCTGGCAGCACTACAGAGCCCTCTTTCTGTCTCTTCCCCTCTCCTGCTCTCTTCACTCTTCTGGGACAATGGAAGTTTCTGAAGCATCACAAAGAATGCAGTCCACATGAGCTGCACTTTATTTCTGCAGTACTACTTTGTTTTTCTTCAGCTAGACAGAGGACATGTGGAACTACAATGCTTGTTGTGTGCCTCTCTCCCTTTCACTTTTGGGGCCTCTCTGTTGCAAGTTAAACTTCCAAATGGTATACTATAGACCAACAACTTCCAAGTTCTGTTATATGTTCCCTGAACAATTTAAACACATTTGTCCAAATAAGTAAATAATCAAATCCAAGCTCACTGCCACATTTTTCATAATAGCCAAGAAGTGGTAAAGACTCACAGATCCATTGGTTATGAAGAGAGAAAATGTGTAATAAATGTATAATGAAATATACATCTGTAAAGAGGGAAGGAAATCTTGCTACATGCTACAACATAGATGACCTGGAGATCATCATGTTAAGTTACATAAACTAGTGACAAATAGGCAAGACTACATTATTCCATCAAAATAAATGATCAAAGGAGCCAAATCCATGGAAGTAGAGATACAAAAGTAGCTGCCTGTGGCTACAGGAAAGGAAGGGTAAGTTGTGGTTCAGTGCTTTGTGTTTCAGAGTTAACCACTTTCCTTGGATCCGGGAAGGACCTGGTGGTTTCTACAGGTGAGGGAGGCAGGATCTGGACCCTCAGGTTCTGCCAGAGGTTAACAGCCACAGTGTTTACTGACATGGCATACAGACCTCTGCACTTTTATTTGCTTTATTGCTTTTTTCCTCTCCCTAGACTCTGAGACTAAATGCAGACATGATGGATGGTCTTGTCACATTGAGTGCTGATAACTGTCACACTTCTCCTCCCATTCTCACTATAATTTCCTTCAGGAGGGCCGGCTTGCCACTGCCTGGGTTTGGAGAGAGCCATTCCTGTCAAACTTAAGAGCAAACAGAGAGAAGAAATATGGATCTGTGAGTCTGGTTTAAATGAAGAGGTAGTACTTTCCCCGGACATATTAAATTAGAGGCTACGACTCAGCCTTCCAGGTCTCACGCTGGTTATGAGCTTTCACTTAAGAAGCAGGATGTGGAAGAAAAACAGGATCCTAATATTTACCAAAAGCATTAAGGATAAATCATGTGGGTGCTCCTATAAGAAATAAATAGCACAAAATCCATTTTTTTTTCATACAATGTCAAGTACCTTGGGTGTCAGAGGCCTCTAGAGTCATTAATAACAGGCTCTGCCCTCTGCAGTGGGTGGGGTGAGCTGTGTGACCTGCTAGAGACAATCATGGAGCAACTGGAAACTTCATGGCTGGTGTAATTGATGGGATCAAATCTAACAACATGTCTCAAAGACAAATCAATTGATCCCGTTGAAAAATGAATGGCTGATCTGAGAGCCAGTATCAAGCTGACAAAATAAAGAAAACAAAGACAAGTTGGGTTCTACTTTCAAGACATTCTAAAGCAGCTGAGTGATGTCCAACGTTTACAGGTACTTATGATCTGATGCACTCGTGGTACCATCAACATGTCTGAGACAAGTTCCCAGCCGGGCAGTCTGGAGGTCATTCCAATTCTGTATCATCAGGGAGCTCCGATTTTAAAAACTAAACATATCCCATTGACTCTTAGAGAAAGTTAACTTTCAGGCCACCGAGGCAGGTGACATTGATCTTTTCAAGCAGAAAATTTCAAAAGCTCCAGGGTTTGCTCAGATTAGCTTCACTCAGTACTATCTCAATCCCTTTGGGGGAACAAAATTAAGCTTCAAACTTAAACCAAAGAAAAAGTTCCTATGAGCTGACTTATATTTCTTTTTCATGCCATGGTCAGTTTCCTAGAATTTTACAGATTTTAATTCAATGTGGACATAAAACATTAATATGAAAGTTGAACTCTTAAAAAGAAAAAAAAATATATGTTTTACTTTCTCTTTGGCCCTAGAATATTGCTACACAATTCAAAGTTAAAGACCCCATCTAAAATCCTGGCGGCAACTTTATTGGCACTGTCTTTTCAAAGTTCAAAGAAGGCTGCAATCATAAATGTCATTTTCATTACAATAATGCGCCGGTTTACATGCCACACAGAATAAGAATAGTCTTGGCTTCCATGTACCACTCTTTACATTTTTCAGTGTGCAAAGCTAACCATAAAGCCCCTACAACATTCCATAAACAAACCAAACCAAATTCATGGTTTTATATATAAATGGTGAACACTTTGCCCAGTCCTGAGTGTTCTCCTGGACAACCCCTTGTACATTTGTCAAACACTTCAAGCCAAGCAACAAGGAACAGACAGGATTCTCTTCAGAACACACAAGCTGGCTCTAAGATCACAGAAAAGGGCCATTTTAGGAAGACAAAGGAAGGTGTGTGTGTGTGTGTGTGTGTGTGTGTGTGTGTGTGTGTGTGTGTATCGTGCACTTATGAAGACCTTGACCCATTTCAGCAACCCTTAAATGTCATGTAAGTTGGGTTTATTGTTCTTCACGTTAATAGATGCACCACACCACGATTCCAGGGCAGAAGAAAACATCATTAGGCAGAATCAAAGAAAGAGGACTATGCATGGCACTCTCCTGATGGTGCTGAGAAGTAGGACTTTGTAAATAAGTAGCTATCATCATTTTATCCTTTTATACACCACTTTTTGAAAGATCTTTTAAACAACTGGGTGATGTAAGGTGTAACTCTAAAGATTTTTATGAGAAACAGTGGAGAAGGTAAAACAATAAAATGTGGAAACACTGTGAAAGCGTAGAAAGATGCAAGACCCCGCAAGGAACAGCTTCCATGTGTCTGGATCCCCGAGTCTGGAGGTTTTGCGCGGGCCGCATTTCTCTCTGGCGCTCTGTGCCCAGCATCTCTCAGCACCCTTTTGCAACTGAGATGTCTGCTCACCTGTCAGGAGGCCGAACTACGACTCTCTCGGCTAGGAGAACACACAGCTCCCCTGCTGTGCTGAACTCTGCGTGTCAACTTTCCTGGGCTTTGGTGCTCAGTCGTGTGGTCAAACACCCGTGTAGTTGTTGCTGAAGTGTCTTGGAGATGTGAAGCACTGCTCAGTTTAAAGTTCACGTCAATAGCAAAAGTGGGCCTCATCCAGTCAGCTCAAGCCTTTAAAAGCAAAAGCAAGGTTCAAAAAAAAAAAAAAACAGAAATTTTCTGCCTCCAGACTGCAACATGGAAATGGTGCTTGAATTTTCAACCCTTTATCAGCTCCTATGAGCAAGATCACACAGATCAACTCCTTAACACCCCTTTCTGTATGCAGAGTCCTCCAAGAGTGTACACACCGGGAAAAGAAAAGCTTGTGTAGACATCTCAATACCAGGTATATGAAGACATCATGAGACTAACGCAAGTTACCTTTGGCCTCTACAATTACAAGAGGTGCCCAAGTGATGGCCATTCACTTGGAAACATATATTAGTTCAGCAAGCTGCTGAAATGTGTGTGTGTTTTTGGCTCTCTCCGTCTCTCTGTGTGTGCCTCTAT
Organism: Thryonomys swinderianus; assembly: GCA_004025085.1. Classification (NCBI taxonomy): domain Eukaryota; kingdom Metazoa; phylum Chordata; class Mammalia; order Rodentia; family Thryonomyidae; genus Thryonomys; species Thryonomys swinderianus. Next base: position 13,945 of record PVIC010016508.1, on the reverse strand, counting down.
TTCTCCACACATACATATGTGTGTGCCGTGTACATCTATATCTAGGTGCCTATGTATATATGCATGCACATATTTTAGACAACGTCAATACATATGTGAACAGAATGAAAACAATTCTACGTTAGTTCCTGGCCTGCTAACCTGCCCTCAGCTCTACAAATTTTGAGCTCGAGATGGTAGCATCAATTCCTGGCAGTTTCCAGCCTGCTTCACGATGTGAGACTTGCCAACATCCACAGTACCATAGCGTGCGAGCCAATTCCTTAAAATAAATGGTGAACCCTCCCTCTGCTTCCCTCCATCTTTCCTTCCTTCTTTCCCTCCCTCCCTCCCTCCATCTCTCTCTCTCTCTCACACACACACACACAAACACACACACAGTTTGTTGTTTCTTTGAACACCTCTTATGACTATTACACCCTCTTTCTTTTTCCTCTTCCCCATTTTGTCAATCTTCCAAACAGCTGTCAACACCATCGCTAATACATATGCATCCACTTATTTGTATACCCCAAACAGGGCCCGAGATCTACCCGGTGTCAGCACACACGCAGTTATGGGAGCGCGGAGCAGACGGGACTCCCACCGTGCTCCGCGTGACACGCTCACTCCCTCCGAGCCAGCCTTGCACCCCGTGGTGTTTTCCCCCACAGGACCTGAAACTTGGGCACAGCAAGGGGGAGGGGCTGTCAACAGTCACACCACTAGCACGGGTGCAGATGGATGCTGCGAGTGTGAAGCTGGGTTCTAGAACCCAAGTTCCAAACTCTGTCCAAAAACCCGCCGGCAGACTCCACCTTTGCCTCATCTGCAAAGAGAATCTTCTTTTCCAAGGTAGAAAAATCAGTCATGGACCAGGATGACTAAAATCCTCTATAGGTCTGTGATCTTGTGATTCTGTGTGATCTCTAGGCCTTTTTAGAAACAACAGCACTTTAATTTTAAAAGTGAGATGAAATTTACAAGGGAAAAATTAACATTGAATGTTCTTGAAATTCAAGTATGGTAAATCGGTCCGTTCCAAAGACTCTGGAAGGGAACGCAGCGGAAAGATCGCGGGAGACATTCAGAAAGGAAACTAAGATCTCCATCGTCACAAATTATCCTAGTGAGGAAGAAAATAAAAATGGGTGGAATAAACCAAAAATGGGGGAAAGGCGCGTGAGGGGCCCCCAGGGAGCCCTAGTAGGAAGCCTGATGGTCACGCTGGCCACAGGTACGACCATTTCCCTCCGGCTGTGACTTCCCAGGGCCCTGCCGCTCAGCGTCTGGCCAGGCTCCAAACCCAGGAGAAAGGCTCCCTAGTTGAGTTTCTGGGACTCTGTCCCCACCTAGAGGCTGAGAGCGACTAAAATAAGTGTAAAACACCAGGTCCCATGGCCTAGAGTATGGCATGATTCAGTACCCGTCGCTGTAATCTCCACTGATGAAACGGCTTTAAGTGTTTTGTAAGCATTTGCCAAAGGAAAGGAGGAAGCCTCGGGGGAGAGTGCAGTTATAGGGGTGTCAGCCGCGTGGCTTTCCCCTGGGATCCTGGCCCTTGATCTCAGCGGTGCTGTGGACAGAAAGTGCACGGGTAGCTTTGTGGCCTTTACAAAGAAATGCGAGTTCCTTGCATGGCCAGTTGGTCGGAGGGCTGACTCAGCAGTGCTGCGCCAACTCCATGTTCTGTACATGATGGCAGCTGACACCATACCACCCCGGGACCCGAGTGCCGAGCCGTCATCATCCTGAGGCCGCCCCTTGACTGGAAAACAGTTCCCTTTGTCTATCACCAATATTTTCTCTCTTGAAACACTTTGTCTACATTTCGTTTTGCTACTAAGACAAAGAGGAGAGTCACCCTCTGTAACCAAAGCAAGCTGCCTCTCTGGGCCACACGGCCACAGGTAGATCCCCAAGGACAGAGCTGGTCTGTTGCAAGTGTAATGGAATATTTGATGTACCGACCTAGACCCGGCTTGCTCCAAGGGCAAAGAGGTGCAATAGCTTTCTGGCTGGGGGCCCTGACCAGCACACCTATAGGATAAGATAGGTTAACAAGATAAAAGCATAGCAGATGTATTCAGTTAAAATGTCACCTGGCAGGGGAGCCTTCAAAATAAAGACCCAGAGACCTGGGGGAAACTGCCCATTTTTAACCTTTGATTCCATAAAGAACAGCCATGTAAGACCTAATGATATTATACTGAAAGGAAACCCAGAAGGCTTTTTCCCTGTCCACGCTGTGACATTCCTTCCTCTTGGGTGAGGGCAGGACAGCTTCTAACAGGAGCATTTTATGATCTACTTTCTACCAGACAAGGCAAGTGAATTTCTTTATGGCCAGTTCTTACACAGAGAAGTGAGGGAGGACTAGCGTAGGAACTCTAGGTTCTATACCTGGCTTTCAGGGAGAAGGGGCCCCGTTCCTGTGCTCCACTCTGAAGAAGAGGAATTCTAGTTTCTGTGACCCGCTCTGGGCAGTAGGAAGGGCAAGACAAGGTCGAAAAGGGACTCTGAGGCAGGTGTGGTGGTACAGGATTGTAATCACAACACCTAGAAAGCTGAGGCAGGATTGTTAGTTCAAAGCCAGATTGGGCTACCTAGTGAGATTCTGTCTAAAAATGAAAAGAATAAGAAGAGAGAGAGTAACTTAAAGACTTTGTTTCTAAAGACAGACCAGTGCCTTTCAGTTCAAGCTGTTTAGCACATCTAAGGACAATCATGCAGGATACCAGCTCCCTCACTAAGCACTGCCTGTAACACTGGGGCACACAGGTTGGCTTCTTCGCCTCTAGCAGGGAGTCCTCCCCAGAGCCTTCTATGAAATTCCTTTGTCTTACGCAAAACTTGATGGGAGCCGCCTAAAGATGCGACCTGCTGGAAGTAGCATCTATGTTGCCATGGAAACAGATCTTCCTTCCCATCATCTAGTCCCCACTGTAAATAGGAGCAGAGGGCCCGGAGATAGCCGCTCCCCTCTCCTACCCAGCCATGTGACTTTGCTGTCCTTTACAAGAGCTTCCCGAGGCCATCAGAACTCATTTGCAGGAACTGTGCCCAATCACCCCACGAATCTGGTCCTCAGGTCTTGAGTTCACAAGCACCAGAATCTTCCTCAGCAGCAAAAAAAGGGCCTGGTCTCCAACTCAAGTGATCTCTCCTGAAGGACCCCCGTCTTCACTCCACGTCTCTGTCGGGTCACCCCTTAGATGCAGGGAGGGACAGTCAGCCTCGTGTTGGCTCAGCTCACCCAGGTTAGCAAGTCTACTTCAGCCCGGATGTTTTCACCCAGCACAAGTCTGAAGAGCAGCATTTGATGTTTCTATTTATTGCTAGGGGGAAAAATACCCTATAACACCACATGCACAGTGTAAGTCAGCGGTGGGATATGGCTGTCCATTAGTCACAGCCTGTAAAACCCTGCTTATTATTATCCAGGCTCTTCTGCTCCCTAACACACCTACTGTACTGCACAGAGCATATCTAAATGCTTTTTCTCGCAAAAACAGCCTAAGGAAACAGAGACTTGCTCTGATTGGCTGCTGTCTGGAAGGGACTGAGAGGTGGTTCTGCGGGTGATTGAAGACGGCTTTGGCCACTTCATACAGCACACAGCAGAGCCCAAATCTTACGATGTGCTTCTTTTGACTCCCTCTTACCCAGAGGCCCTGCTGTCCCTGTGATGTTCATTTCCCCACTTTACAACCAGCTAAATAAACCTGACTTTGAGTTCCAATGTATTTCTGGTGGTGTTTGGCTAATGATGTTGGGAAAGGAAACACTGGTGACTAAAGGGAATTGCTAGTTTTTCTAAACTTCAGCGTGCCTGTGAATCCAGCGACTGTTTTCCTCAACTGCCTACTTGGACTCAACAAGAGGAGGAATGGAGTTTAAAATTCTGTATCCTCAGCAATCTCCAGTTAGTGCCCCTGAGGCTGGCTAGAGGTCCACTCTTTGTGTACAAAATTTTGCTCCAGTGGATCTCATGACATCGTAGCAAACAATATACATGAAAACTAAACAAATAGTAAATAGAGGCCATCCCAGGTGTCCTCTCAGCTCTACCATGAAGAAAGGTCAAGGAGGACAGTGGAGGTTTTGAGACTCAGAGAAGAATGGCAGCACAAAAAGGAAGGACACAAATTACGCACAAAAGTGTGGAGTTGGTGTTTTTCTAGGGCTTATGGGTTCAGCTGACCTTCGGCTTCTCCACGGTCTCGGGTCAAGTCAATCCATGTAATAAATTATACAGGGACTTGTCTCACTTTTCTCCTTGCAGCCATCAGCCTACTCTGTGGTGCCAGGTCCACACACGCTACTTTCCGCCCAGGTTTGGTCCTTCCCACCACACAGGGCATCGGCCCTGAGCAGAGACAGGACGAGAACCTGAAGTCAAGGGAGCCATAGCGAAGGACGATGATGAATCCCCACTTCCTGCATTCTGGGGTGGCCACCTCACTGACGCCGAAGCCCAGCAGCTGTAGGAACACACCCCCAGCAACACCCGTCTGTGGAAGGACTCATGCTCATGCTTTTAGATCCTTCTTGGGGAACTTTGTGTGAATTACCACTCTCCATGGGGATGGTCTTTAGAACAGATCAACCCAAACATGCCCTTTAATTTCAGATCTATCCTCTTGGCCTTGTTACGTGGTCTGGTATAGAACAACTGTGTGCTCAACATCAGATCCTGATAGAGATGGGCAGTGCCGATTGCTCCACCTTGTGCTTCCCTCTCACGTGACCCTTGCCAGATCTAAACTTGCACTTTACCCTTAAGCAAAGTAATACAGGAACAAAAAGAAGGCAAATCCAAGCATCCTAATGCTTCACTTGCTCTTGCAGGGGAGCGGAATTCAGTTGAATAATTTGCAAGGAACTCAGCTATAAAAAGAAAATTAAAGATGACATATTTACTCTTTAGCATCGTTCTAATCTTCAATTCTCATTTTCTTTACTGATTATATGTAAAATCCTAAGAATAACTCATAGAAAAAGAGCTGTGATCATAACTGCCAGCTAAGCTAATTCATCTTGAGCTGCCTGTAGGGATTGGGATTGGCTGGAGTGGTGGGGTCAGACCACCCAACTCCTTCCGGTGGATCCCTTGCAAGGGTTCATTATAGGACGGCCTTCTCATCACTTGAAAGCAAAAATCTGCACTGTATTTCACTGGGAATGAAGCCTCTGAATGTGTGTCTTGGTTTCCAGCTCAGAAAAAGCCTGACAGCAAGATGGCAGCTGAAGATAGACAAAAGCTTAGAAAAATGACTTCTCCACTCACAACAAACGCAGCTCAAACTCCTCCTCACATCTCTCCCTTCCCAGCCCATCCCCGGAAGAAGGAAACACAGGCCATGAGGAAGCTCCAGCCCAGATCCCTGAAGGGCCAGCACTGGGTGCTGGATGTCATGGATCCTGTCAGCCCCGGCAAAGGACTGTCATTCAGAGATTCATTCTTCTGCCTCTCATCAGTCTTGCTGTCTGTAGCCATGAGCAGAAAGGACAGCTCTCAAAGCCTGATCAGAAGTGAGGCTGCACCCTCTGCTCTTCTGCACAGGACTCCCCAAGTGCCCTCACCCACCTTCCGCCTCCTGTCGCCTTGGTCACACGCCCCTCCCCGGAGAGCACCTCTAAAAATAGCAGCAGCTGTAAAACAGTGTTTTATGTGTTGTGTCAGATAAAGATCTGTCTCCGCGTAGAGAATGCATTTTCAGGCATAGAAATAAAGAAAAGTGAACATAAAATAAAAGATTGATGGGTTTGATCACATAAAAATTTTAAATGTTTATGCAACAATAGTTTCCAAAAGCAAAAACTGAAAAGAGCTCACTAGGAAGAAATTGGTCCACCATAAATAACAGACAATGCATCATTATTTTTAATACAAAGATGCTCTTGTATTAGAAGAAAGAGATGAATATGCCAGCAGGAAAACTGGCAAAGTGTGAAATGTTGGTGACAAAAGAAAAAATGCACATGGACAATAAAAATATTTCTCAGTGTTCAACTTCTATGCAAATCAAAGAAAAGAATTTTAAATAACAGCCCCATATTTATCCCGTCATGGAAGCAATTATTTTTCCGATGGTATTCAGTATTAGAGAGGTGATGAGAAAGTGCATATTTGTATGCTGCTAGTGACATTACCTACCACGAGCTTTACAATGTCATTACCACTGTACATCAGAACTTTTTAAAATCTCTGTAACATTTGTGCCACTCTGCTTCTAAGGACTTTTGTGAGGAAAATAATCAGGTAACAAAGTTATTCATTAATAAAGATAATAACCACAAAGGTTTTGTAAAGCAGAGAGAGAAAAAATACACATGTGACAGCCTCTAATTGAAATAGATATGCAATATCCATGCAAAGAATAACTGCCATCCATTAAAATTCCTGTCTTAACTTTGAGAACATGAATAAAGGCTGTTAAAAGTTATAAGCAATGTAGACAAGAAGCCTGTCTTTGTATTTTTTCAATGTATGCACACGTGTGCACCCCTAGAAAGCATGACACGCACCGTGCTAGTTTGCGCTGGAATGTGTCTCCCGTGTTCATGTACTGAACACTTGGCCGGTAGCGTAGCAATGTTCAGAGGTGGAGCTTTTGTGATGGTATCTTGAGAATTTTGACTCCCCCGATGCATTAGTCCATTGACAGGTTTATAACTTGATGGATTATTGGGTGGTAAAGGAAATTTAAGATGTGAGGTGTACTTGAAAGGAGTGAGCCTGGAAGGATGTTAGGCATCCTGCCCCCCACCCTTTCTCTTTCTCTTTCTCTCATTCTTGCTCTCACTCTTCCTATGTCTTTCTTTCTCTCCTCTCTTTCTGTTTCTGTCCTTCTGCCCACATTAGATGAGCAACCATCCCATGCCCCACCTCATGCTTGCTGCTACATTTCCTTCTTGCCTCCAGCCTGAAGCAGCAGGTCAAGTAGCTACAGGCTGAAATCCTTGAAACTATGATTTCTCTTTCAAGTTGTTTGTTTCAGATATTTGCTCACAGCGGTGAAAAGCTAGCAAATGTGTTCACCTAGGACAATCCAGGAGGGGGTACGACCATTTAAAACTCAGAGGAGTTTGTTTTGTATCCCAGCCACGACCTTTAATGAGTATCAGTGTCTTTTGTAAATATTACCAGAAAACACAGAATCTTTGGAAATTGTGCATAAGTTTTTAATTGATCAAAATGTTATTACTCATTGTACTTTGCAACAGATTATTCCACCATTTTCCATAGCACTCATAGCATAGCACCCTGTGGCAATTAGGGTCATGTATTCCATTGGCTTTGAGATCTACTCAGGGCATTAAAGAAGTAAATTCTAGGTGTGCAGGTGGGTCGTGGAGGAATGTGCACGAAGTCCCTGTCTGCTCCTTTACCTTTCACCACTGGCACAGTTTCCCTGCTCTGCTTCCTGGCCACCATGGACTAAGCCACTTCGCTGGGCCCCTTCCTTCCTCTTGTCCCATTCCATTCTGCCTTGGACCCCACCAACCCTAACACACAAGCTAAATTAAACTTTTCCCTCTTTAAATTGTGGGTGTCAAACGTGCCCAGCAAAGATAAGTTGCCTGCCATGCCTCCATCATAGGTGTCACGATTCTGGAAGAAAAGAATAATTCCTTATGATGAGCACAGAAGCCAAAATGCCTGTCTCCTATGGTAGCACTCATTGATCACTCTGGGGATTGGTAACAGCTGTTTATTCAGCTCATGATTTCAGAGCCTTCCCTCCGTGGAGGGGATTTCTGCTTTCTCCACAGTAGAAATTATATGGCAGCAAGGCCTGACAGAGAAAAGCTAATAACCCTGAGGCAGCCAAGAAGCAGAAAGGAGAAGCCAGGGACAAGAATTCGCCCTTGCAAGTCACACCCCAGCAACCCACTTCTGACTGGGCTTTGTCTCCTAATCATATGCTCAGCTATGAACTCATCAGTGGACTAATCTACTGAAAAATGCAGCACTTCTGTGATCCAATTGTCTCCTGTAAGCACCCCACAGAACACATGGACCTTCGCAGGGATATTTTAGACCTAAGCCATAATTTTTTTTAAATGTAGGCTACCCCAACATGCAAATTAAATTCTGCCCCAGTCAGTCACGTCCACTACTCTTACTTCTCAATTCCAGAGAATGAGAAGCCCAAGATTAAGACAATGTGGTCGTGGTTTAGAGGTGATTGTCTTCTCCTTGTGTCCTCAGGTGGACAAGATCAAGAACAAGTTCCACAATTCTTTCTAAGAGCACCATTAATCCCATTCGTGAGGCTCCACCATCATGACCTAATCACCTCTGAAAGGTTCTCCTTCCTAACAGCATTGCAATGGGGAGGAGTTAGAATTTCAATGCATGAATTGAAGGGGATAAATAAATATTCATGACCGGGTCCATGAATGACCATTATTAAAATTTCAAATATTTTTAAAACAATGTAAATCTTTTAATAGATAATAAAAAGGGTTTTTTAAAAAATTTTGAGATTTAGAATTCTTCAGGAGGGCACACAGCTGAGTACCCACGGCAGACCTCAGCTGTGCCTGACCAGGTTCCAAAGTGAAAAAATAGAAGTTCTAAAATAATCCCATGCCTTGTGATACTATATTTTTGAGTTATTTCTTATGACTCCCCCAGCCGATCTCACATAGTCTAGATTTTCCTCCCATCCACTGTTCTTTTTAATTGATTTCATTGGCACATTTTATATACACATCATGATCGCACTTGACATTGACGTGTACCAGTGTATGACAAGACTTAATTGTCATTTTCCCCTTCCCCTGCCCACTCTACATTCCCCTTGTCCTCGATATACATAAGCTTTGCTTTCTTATTTACCACCAAATTTTTTCTTTCCCTTCTTTACTTGAGAAATGGCAACACCTTTGTAATTTGTCTTTTACAGTCAGGTGCATCCTCTCCAAAGCGCAGTGGTGCAGGAATGTGCCAATCCTGGTGAGATTCACCTTTCTCTCCTACAGCCTTCATCCTCACTTGAGGTCTGCTGTTGCTTCTCTTCACGAAGAACCTTCCAGACACTTCCTGCCACAGACTTTTAGTCAGCACTTCGGACAGAGCTAATGTCACTTTCCGACAGTGTCTTGCTTTGTAGTTCAGGCTGGCCCTGAGCTCCCTATGTAGCACAGGCAAGCCTTGAACTCAGCAATCCTCCTGTCTCTGCCTCCTGAGTGCTGGGATGACAGGCATGAGCCACCATACCCGGCAACCCTTCAATTCTGAAAGGGTTTTCACTGGGAAAAACATGCCTTTGATCTTTTAACAAATGAATGCAAGGGATCCAATTTTCATTTCCCATTGTCAGTAGCAAGATTAATCAATTTACAGTCTTTCTGAGAGTCAGTTTTTGTCTGAAGAATAAGAGGTCTATGTGTCCATGTGTGTTTCTATGGTGTACATGTGTTTTTTGCTCATTATTTCAACTATAGCCTGGAAAAATATAGACACAAATGTCAGCAGTGGTCACCTCTAGGCAAAGAGATGATGGGTGATGTTTTTTAAATGCATTTTCAAAATACATGAAATGTGTAAAGAACTAAATAAGAGAAAAGGAAAGCAATGCTAGTTTCACCTTATCTCTTCTAGGTCATAAGCCCATTATACCAATGTAAAACATTTAGTGTATTCATAAATAAACACAGAAACGTTGACTGGTCTAATAGCTTTTAAATACCTATGACTTGGTAAAACACTTGTACAGAATTTTAGATAAAGCAATACAATGTTGCAGTTAAAGTTATGAATTAGCTTCTACACTAGTAGGTAGGAGAACTAAATATCAAAAAAAGTGAAAATTTATGAAGTCTAGGCTGAGATTTTACAAATTATATTACACAAACTATTCAAAAAGAAAATGAAAAGATTTTTATTTTCTTTTTTGAATATACCTAGAATAAATTTACAAAATGATCATCTCAAAGGAAAACCTGGTGAAAGGATCTTTTATTTTGCTTTTATTTGGACTCAAGAAGAAAATCAATAAACTATCCTTGCTTGCTTTGAACCAAATTAAAACTGAGAAAGTAGTTAAACAGATACACAATCAGAATTTCACCAGTATTGCTAGATACAGTTGATGTTGAACAAACAACATATATCCAAGCATGCAATCTTCTGATGTTGAATCTGTTGCTGGATAACTGGTTTCTATAACCCTGAAAAACAGGGACAGGCATTCACCCCTAACCTAAATCATGGTAGAAAATGACAAAGAGCTTACAAAATGGTCTCAAGATCTGTGTCCCTCCAAATTCAGAAGCTGAGACTCTAACTTCCTGTGTAATAAGGTAAGGTCATTGGGAGTTAGTGATGTCATGAGGGTTAAGCCCTTGTAAGCAGAGCTGGTGCCCTACAGGAAGAAGACAGAGTTAACTCTGTGAGAATGAATTATAAGTCAGAAACTACAAGCTAGAAGGAAGTCCTCACTGTGCTAGTGCAGTGATCTTGGACAACCTGCCCCCTTCATTGTATAAAGTAAATTGCTATTTATAAGCTCCCTAGCCATAAGCATTTTCCATCCGTAGCAGCCTAAAGGAACTAAGACGACAACCAGTCATAATGGAGAGGCTAATTCCCACAAGCACAGGAGATAAAGTAGCAGCTATTCCTACAACTTTCTTCTTTGTCCTAAACTGTCAGGAAACATTGGGAGCAGGAGTCAGTTTAGGAAGGTAAAGAGAAATCAAGAAAATGACACAAGAAATAGCATAGTGTGGATTTTAAAAAATGTGTCTTCTATCAGTCAAAGTAGATACCTTCTTTCAATATCCTGGCACCACTGATGTCTAAAATATTCCATTTCCTGTTGAGCATAGTGGTGCACACCCATAATCCCACTGAGAGTCTGAGGCACAGATTACAACTTTGACCCTAGACTTGGGGATAGGTGTATATTTAGTGGAATGGCTAAATGGAGCTACTTAGCTTCTGTATCGCTCCACATACTTATTTCATTGTCGTGAGGATACCTATAATATACTTTATTAATAATTTTCAAGTTTGTAAAACATTATTATTAACTATCAATACTATTACTGTAGTCTTAGACATATAAAATAAATTTCCTGAGATTATTTTTTTTTTAGACACGGTGTCACTTTGCAGTTATGGATTATTTCTGTCTAACTGAAATTTGGTGTTTTTTTGACTAGCAAATGCCTAATCCCTCTACTTCAGCTTCTGGTAAGTCCTTCTTACTCTGTTTCCACAGGCTAGACATTTTTACATTCCATGTGTTGCAGACATTTATCTTTCTGTGCCTGGCTATACTTTTAGCATAGTATCTTCTAGGATAATCTTCGCTGTCACAAATGACAAAGCTTACTCCCTTTTAAGGAAGAGTAGCCTTCCAAGGAGCGTATGTACTGTGTGCTGTTTATCTCCTACTTCCAAACCTACAGCTCTCCTAACCCTAAAGGAAGATCATTCCCTTTGTGGTCTGCACTAGATATTGTCAGGGCTTACAATGTTCTGTAAGCCTTTTCCTAGAGACCAGTGAGTTCTGTGGAATCAGCTCCCAAGAGCCCCCTTCTCAGGCACCATCCTAACCTGCTTTGACTCCCTACCTTCTGCTTCCACCACAGACCAAAACAGAGCTCCTTCCTGATCTGTCCGATTAAAATCCAAGTAAAGGGCCGGAGATTTAGCTCAGTGGTTCCGGCGCCTGCCTCACAAGCGGAAGGTCCTGAGTTCGATCCCTGGTAACCACATACAGTGCTGGGCATGGTGACTCACACCCACCAACAATCAGTACCACACACCACAGTGCCAGGTGTGGTGGCTCACGCCTGTAATCCCAGCACTTGGGAGGCAGAGGCAGGAGGATTGCTGAGTCCAAGGCTTGCCTGGGCTACATAGCGAGCTCAGGGCCAGCCTGATCTACAAAGCAAGACCCTGTCTCAAAAAAAAAAAAAAAATCAAAGTAAAAATCATCAAGAGATGGCACCTCCCTCCCTTCCCCAGAATATGGGTCCCCAATAAAGCAATTCCTCCGGGACTGGTATATTCATGTCACTTCACTCCTCTCATTAGCTAGGACCTCAAACCCTTGAAACTACAGACAGCAGGAATATTCTCCATTCCCAGGATTATGGAGTTTTCTTGGTCTTCTTATTTTTATGTCTATTATGGCTCTTTATGCCCTCATTCCCTTCCCCAAACCGGACTGGGGAAAATGGGTGTTGCAGAGCTGTCACCTTGTCATTTCGTGATTATTGTTGAAATATCAATCGTATGACAGGTTAAGCCAGACAACCCAGAATCCAAACTCCCACCCCACAACCGACAAAATGACATGAGTTAAATGAAGTTCATTCACTTTTTCGGGACTTTGTTTGCTCTTGCATAAAACGGGCATGAATGGTGACATCATAAGACTGCCCTGATGAGCAAACGACAGACGTCATGGAGATCCGGCGGAAGGTGGCTCCTGGCTCCCCTCCCTGCAGCTCCACTGACTACTGAACTGAGCAGGCTGTCTGCCCCTGCCCATCACACCCTCCGCGGCATTACTGTTTTCAATTCCTGCCATGCTTTTGCAGCCAGCTATCTCTTCCTGCTGTTGCCGTGTGTCCCTTCAGCTTCTAAGAAGCCAATGAAGTCTACACGGCATGTGTTTGACCAATGGCCACTGCTGCCTCAGGCTTCCTCCCTATCAGCAAGGTGCACAAACCTTGGGACGGATGGTTGCTTTGTGGCACATGGCTGGCTCCCTGCAACCCAGCGCCTGCTGAACACTTTACTGTTCTTCCTTAACCACCTACCACCATCCCAACTCAGGTAATACAAAGCTACTGGCTTCACTACAAACCCTTCTCCGATATTCTGTTTAGTGATGCTGGGCTGCTGCCTTGCTGTTTGCCCACTTGAGTTCTTCCAAAAGGGGATCTAGAAGGACCCTGCTAGTCGGAGGAGTAAAACAGGGCATAGGCCTCGCTCCTGCCAGCATCACGGAAGTGGTGCCCCCACTCACCAGCAGCGCTTTGTTCTGAGAGAAGCAATTGGCCCCAATTTGCAGTCCTTCCAATATTTAGCACCAGGGAGCCTGTGTGCCCTGCTCAGGAGGCTGGTCCTGGCACACATTAGTGTTATTTCTGGTTTGTGTAGTTTATCAGTGCATATTGATAGTACAGAACAATGAAATTTGTGATGGTATATCAGTACATGTATATAATGTATTTTCATTATTTTCCCACTGTTATTTTGCCCCTTCCTTTCTCTCTTCTCCACCTGAGGCCCAACCTAAATTTTGAGTACCAGGCTCTTCCTTTTATTTCCAAACCATAATGGTACATCCTATTTGCAGCAAGTTGCTATTCTGCAGTGAATTTGTGCTCTTTTCTTATCTCCTTCTCCTCCTCCTCCTCCTCCTTGCCCTTGTCCTTTTTCTTCTACTTCCACCTTTTTACTTTCTTAACAATTTCTTACACCTGATGAGAAATTTTTGTATGAAAACACATGGGTTAAAAGTTCTTGTATGACGAGTCACCTTGCAAGATGCTGGCCGGAAAAAAATCCTTGTTGCAAATCCTACCTCTATAAGGAAAGGCCCAGACTGATTGCTCAGAGCCCATGACAGCAAAGTTATGGACATGCACCACAGGGTACAATGTTTTCCTGCTTGTGGGAGACCTGTTAGTTTTAGTCCTAAAACTTCCAGATCTCAGAAACACTTTGCCCCAGAAAACCAGATAGTTGATCACCATGCCAAGGTCACAGTCAAATGCATCTCAAAATATCCAGGAGGGGACCAAACAAAATAATTAATTTTAATCCTTTCAATTAGAAAAAAGTTATAAAGAAAACTTGACTTGTATCAGTGATCAACAAATCTAAATATTGCTCCTAAAGTACTGTAAGCAGAGGGTGAACATCTTTAATCCAAAAACCTGAAATGCTCCAGAATATGCAGATCAATTCTCAAGAAGTTTTAGATAG
>PVIC010016507.1:0-33841 GCA_004025085.1 Thryonomys swinderianus | reverse complement strand
TAATAAGCTTCAAAAGCATGGCAAGGGACTAACTTTATCCTCTCAAAATTTAGAAACTACTAAGTCATCTCATCCTGAGCTTACTGACTGAGATCACGATGTGAACCTTATTCAGATCTTTTTAACTTCCGTGTACGCCCAACTGCTTAGGCCATAAGGCAGACATGCCTTTTTCAGTGGTAGTTTTAGCTTTAGTCCCTCCCTCCTTCCTTCCTTCCTTTTTTCTTTCCATCCTTCCTTCTTTATTTCCTTCTCCCTCCCTCCCCCTCCGCTGCCCTCCCTCCCTCCTTCCCTTCCCTTTATCCCTTTCTCCTTCTCTTCTTCCTTACCTCCCTTCCTTCTAGTGCTGGGGATTGAACCCAAGGCCTCATACATGCTAATCACATGCTCTACCAGTGAGCAACACCCTCAGCCACATCGTTCCACTCTGCCTCTCTTGGTGAAGTCTTGTTACCCTTCTCGCCTCAGAAGACGTCCTCATTTGTAACGTCTTGTAACCCTGTGGCTGAGACGCCGTCACCCCTTATAACAGACCCCCTTGCCTGCCGGAATGGGAGGACAGCCTTGTGAATGGAATGCTGCACTTGCATCACAAAGAGCATTTCAATCCCTGGAGGGATGTATTTATCCTTACTGTGCTTAGTACACAGTTAAGGAATGTGAGGTAGTGACGTATATTTTTGCGTACCAATCGGATCCCCCCATGGAACACAGGAACTTCTCTGGAAGCTCCACTGGTTGTAGGAGTTGGACCTGAGTATGTTCTTGAACGTGGTGTCACAGGAAGTTTTACCGCCGGTAGGAACACGGCTGAGAGAAGGCTTTACCCTCCCTCCCGGCAGCAGTTCCCACCCACGGATTGCCAGAGGACTTCCCAGAAGATAGAAACCAATTAACTCTTTATTTTGGCAGCGATCATCGTAGGTATTCTTTTAATGGGCATTATTCTTGCTAAATTATAAATGAGCTTGATAGTAAGACAAGTGCCATTATCCGAGTTACTTATTCATGGGATGTCGTCTGCAGCATACTCACCCTGGTTTTCTCCAAGTTCGGTATTGATCAATTGCTTTAATCAGTTGTAGCAGGGGATGCTAAAAGACTCAGCAGTCACAGCTTTGAGAATCAGCATCTCTCTCTCTCTGGATCTCTGCCAGGCTGGGAGTGAAACTGGCTATTTTCAAACTCCTGCTAACAGGACCACAGACCCGGAGCGGATGGACGGCTTCTTCCTTTCAGATGAGTAAACAGACATCATTCCTCTAACCCCACACGTCCACGGGCCCAACGCTTGCACGGGGTGTTCGTGTTTTTACCCACACGTTTTGTTCAATTAGAATACGGGCTGGGAGGACCATAGGCACCCAGCTTCCCACCCTTGGTTAATGACAGCCACATATCTTTTCTGACTTTGCTCTCAAAGCAGGGAGCAGCGCTGCTGGTTCCCCGGAAACACATGGCCAAGACTTCGGTAGATAATCAGCATTCTGTCTAGAGGCAATTAAAGATGATATAGTTGGGGCTCTGTTTTTATTTATATTGTGTAATGAGGCTCCAAATTAAAAAAGTTATATCCTAATCTCCATTAATGTAAAGAGTTGCAGCCTTGCAAGTGCAGTGGTCCATATTAGGTGACAAATTTATCATTTTTACACTTTCTTTCTGTGCCAAGATTCAGCATTTCCTGAGGACAAGTGCTGATGCGACTAGCAGGAGCTTTACCCCCCACCCCCACCCCTCCTCGGCTGACTGTGGAAGTGGGTTTCACTTGGGCAATAAGACATGACAGACCGTGTGTTCGCGGGCAATTATGCTGCACCTCGGGTGGTGCTGGGAAGCATAAGGTCAGAGCACGGGGGCTTTAACTTCCTAAGAAGCACAGTAATGACCCTGAAATGCACAGCTTGGGCACCTTATTACTACTGTATGATGGAATACGTTACAATAAAGAAAACAAGGAACAAAGACAGAGTGGAAATTGGTAGATGGGGGGGTGAAATCAATGTCAGACGATCATCAGTCTCTGTATTTCTGAAGCGATTTCCAAATGGTTATCCCTTTACAGAACTACCACTTCTCATCACCATCAGGGGCTGATTGTCGACAGAGAGCTTCTGAACGGTTTTTCTACATCTGGTCTCATTGGTGACGGTAACTTTCCTAAAGCAAGGGGGTTGGAGAGAGACCGAACTGGTTTGAGAGCTGGGCCAGGGGTCTAAACGGGGCAGAAGCTCTTGAGGAGAGACAAGACCCCTTTGGGTAAGTAACATTTCCACAGAGTAATTGCTGAGAAGTTTGACAGTCTCTTTATGGCTGCCCCTATGTAGAGCTGAAAATGGCTCCCTGAAAGATACACCCTCATCCTTTCAACTTTCTAAGACAAATAGTAAAGAAATAAATGGCAGAGCAACTAAATTAAAAATACTGGGAAGGAGGAGATAGCCTGGCTCGTCCGCGTGAACCTTTGGTGCAATCGCATGTCTCTTGTGAGAGGAAGCCGCGGGGACCGGCCCTGACACACACAGGAAGTGATGTGACCCCGGAGGAGGCAGAGATCAGCCCAGGGCAGCCTCGAGCTCAGACTCCCAGGCCCATTCAGAAGCCAGAAGAGGTCAGAGCCGAGTTTGCCCTGCAGCCTCAGGAGAGAGCCTGGCCTGGGGTAGCCTTGCTCTGGACCCAGCTCTACTGACAGTGGACTTCTGGCCTTTGGAATTATGAGGGAATGAAATTCTGTTATTTTTAGCGTCGCGGGTTGTGGTCATTTATTTTAGAAGGCACCGGAAATGAATTCCAGTAGGTCTAAGAGCTACCCAGCCTCTCAGGCCCTTTCTCTTGAGACCTCTTCAGGGGACGCTCACGGAGTCATGTCTGTTATGAAGCTATCTCTGTGTGATACGCAGTTTTCCGAAGAGTCCCAAAAGAGGAATGGCCTTGGTTGTCACTCAGAGGCTCTTGTGCCACCATTTTCTGAGGAAAGCAAAGCCTTACACAGGCTCCTTTGCCAACCTCACAGCCTTCCTCGCCCTCCTTATGCTCTGCCCCAGAGAGACAAAGCGCTACTTCTCTTCGTAGGCCAACTTCTCTTAGAGAGATACCTGAGGCTCCTCTCTGGGACCCCCCTCCCCTCTTAGGCCATCAAGATGGCTATGACTCTGTGCCAAGAGGTGGGAAACACACCTGTGTGACTGGAACAGGCCACTTACACAGGGTCCCAAGAGCCACATGGGAATATATTATGTCAGGAAGCACCAGCACACTCCTTGCAGGCTTAGAGGTAGTCACACCTCCGTCCCTCCCTCCACCAGCATCACCTCTACCTAGAAAGGCGCAGTCACCCACCACAGAGCCCTTAGGAACTGCTCTCATCTGGGGCTTAGCGATCAGATCTGCGCGAGGTGTCCCGGGGCCTCTGCACAGGCTGCTCTGTACAGCTCAGTCCACTCATCACACAGGCCTCCAAACTGTTTTATCCACAACTGTAAGACGGGAAAATGACCCCTAAGGGGGGAGGTTCACCGTGGAACACTTCGTAACCATGTGCGTCAGGTTTTTCTTTGCGCACCGAGCGTGTCTCCTGGGGACACCAGCTGAGTGTTCTACGATTTGAGTCCATTTGGATACTGTTCCCCTAGAAACAGGCCGAGGGCTCAGTCTCACAAGACAGACCACAGTGTAAATCCCAAATGCAAGCAGTGAGTTGTCATCTCTGCTTCTGAGCCACCATTTGTAAATCGGGGGCTCCGAACGCCCCTCCTGCGGCTCCGTTATTTGCTAGCACAGCTTATAGAGTTCAGGAAACGATTTACATTGACTGGTTTATTATGAAAGATATTGCAAAGGACAGGAGTCAGCAGCTAAAGGAAGAGCTCAGTGGGGTCAAGTAGAGGCCGTGGGGGCTCCGTGCCTTTTCCGGGTGACACACCGTCCCCTCTCACATGTCCCACAGCGGGAAGCCTATCAAGTCCCGCTATTCAGCCTTCTTCTCCCACCCCCAATTCCTTCCTGGAGGTCGTGAGTGGGGCTGAAAGTCCCAACTCCAGTCTTGGTCACTGGTGTTTCTGAGCCCCCCGAGACCATCTAAGGACCCCACCCTAAGTCGACACACCAGTTTACATTCAAGAGGGTCTAGCTGAGTTTCTTCCAAACATAAGAGTCGTCCTGAGAGGATTTCCTCTCTGGTTTTTCAGTCACCTGCTCAATGTTGGTGTGAAAATATTAAAGAAGAAAACTGCAGCAGTAAAAGTTAGAAATGTTCCAAAATTAACTTTAGAATAAACAATACGTAAGTTGTAAATGTGTGACATTCTAAGTAGTGGGATGAAATGTCTTGCTGCCCCGACTGTTCTGTCTGGTATCCAAGTTTATCAAGATAAATATTTGAGGACTTATATTCCTTCAACCTTTACCTTTCTTAATAATGGCACAAGAATAATGAGCAAAGTAGGGATCTGGGCACAAGACATGGAAGAGCAGGTTCACATTGGTATTGCGCGACCTTGCTGCATGGCGTAAAGAGAGAAGCATGGTATAGAGACAGGTTGGCCCTATCCATTGTCTCAGTACCCAGGAGAAACTTGGGAATGTATCCCCTCAGTGATATGAGGGGTGACGAGTGTAACCAAAGTTGCTTCCACCATTAATTCAATCCAGAACTTACAGAGGCTCTATAACAAAAAGCTAAGACAAAGTCCAAACACTGCCTCATGATAAGACAAAGACCATGAGGGCTACCGCATTGCGAGGAAATGGATGTGTTTCATACAGAGTCAGTCCTCTCCGTGTAGTTTAGTGATGTTTGCAGATTACTGTCCCAAGTGTCTTTGGATGCCAGACTTCTGTGCCTCATCAACGTGAAATATGGCAGTTCTTGCTCTTCCCTCCACTTATCTCCTGCATTCCAAGGCACTGGACGGCCCAGTGAATCCTTCAGAAGTCCAGCTAAGGCCCCTTGGATAAGACCATGCGGTGCTTGCTGGACTTTCCACCCTGGCACCGGAACTCCTTCTCCACCAGGGGAGGCACGGCCCTACCTCGACCCAAACAGTTAACTCTGTAAGACATAGGGAAGATTCCTTTCTGTCAGGACTGCTTTACCTGGGGGTGTTTTGTTTCATGCCCACTTTGGTGGTCACTTAAGGAACAAAACAAGAGAAAGATTTTGGACTAGTGTTCAAGGTGATCATGAGAGAAAAATGAGTGAATAACTAGCCCATTGCTATTGTTTGAAAGTGTCTCCAGAAGTTCCTGTGCTGGGAACTGAGTCCCCAAATACATAAGTTAATGACATTCACAGATGGGGATCTGGGGAGGTGCCGAGGTTAGGGGAGTTTGCAGGGGTGGATTCCCATGCTAACATTAGTGGTGGACAAGAAGAGGAAGAGAGAAACGAGCTTATGGGCTTGCTTCTGCACCACGAGAGGTCTTCTACCATGTTGTTGCAGCATGAGGTCCTCATATAACGCTGGGACCATGTTCTTGGATAGACCAGTCCTCTCCAGGATCATGAGCTAAAGAAATATTCCTTCTCCATAAGTCACACAGGCTGCGGTATTTTGTTATAGCAAAACATAAGGCATTAAAATAGATGTCAGTGGAGACCTTTTTTCAAAAATAGAACTTTCCAGGGCTGGAGACTTAGTTCAGTGGTTCTGGTGACTGCCTCACAAGTGCAAGATCCTGAGTTTGATCCCCGGTAACCACATACAATGCTGGGCATGGAGACTCACACCCACCAGCCATCAATACCACATACCACAGTGCCAGGCATGGTGGCTCACGCCTGTCATCCCAGCAGTTGGGAGGCAGAGACAGGAAGATTGCTGAGTTTGAGGTTTGCCTGGGCTCCATAGTGAGCTCAGAGCCAGCCTGAACTACAAAGCGAGACCCTGTCTCAAAAAAAAAAAAAATAGAACTTTCCATATTTATATAATGACTATCACATTTAAAAAAAGTCATAATGATTATAATTGTTGATAGTGACCAAGTCAGCCCCTGTGTCAAAGAAACAGAATATCTCATCTCACACTTACAACAACCACATGAAATTAATACTAGCATTAGTTTCAGTGTTACAGATGAAGACATGGAGGTCAGAGAGGTGAAGCAACTTGCTAAGGTCACACATGGCTAGTTAGTGGTGTGAAATCCAAACCCGAGTCATCTGTCTCAGCAATATGTGCTCTCCAGGATAAAAAGATTTATAGTGTTGTAGCAGGTATAAATCTTGGTCTATAAACCCAAGTGGTTTATTTTTCATAAATCAACTCTCTATGGGCCCTAAGCCCTTCTCCCCCTTGGCTGGAGGAAATAAAAGCTCAATGCTTCTTGGGGCTTCCTCCTCATAAGTGCACAGGTCTGAGCAGATTTGGGGGATCTGACCAGCATGTCAAAGGACTGGGTAAACACCGTGCCTGGTGGCTCCTGACTGGCACGGTGTCCCAGCCCACACGAGGGTCTCTTCTTCGGAGTCTCGGAACCAAGCTTGGGCCTTGAGTCTGGAGGCTGTGCTCCAGGCAAGGCTCTCCCTTCGCCTCCCTATGCTACAAGGACCAGGAGCAGAGCCTTGTCGCAGTGTTGGGTCTAGGGACTCTCGGTCCATCCTCTCCCTCCTGCCCTCCTAACCCCTCCCCTTCTCTCTTCCCATGAGACGCGCACTGTAAACTCTTTCTTAAGCCACCACTCTTCTTCCTGGTCTCAAAGTTGGACACTTTTTTTTTTTTTTTTTTTGCAGGGACGGCCCTACCACAAATCCCCAGCAGCACAGACCTTAATATCCTCCTGAGTATGTTGGATAGTGAAGGTTAAGGCAGAAAACGGACTGAAAACCTAAACGCACACAGCACACCGTGGTCCTGTCCTTGTCGCCCTCTGTTTCTGCTCACATCTACTGGCTGCCATCCTCACCCTCACAAGCAGACACAACCACACCCACGTCAAGTAGCCCTCTTTCTGTGCTCGGTAAAATTCACTTGGCCTCTCAGGTGAAGTGAACTGTACCTAAAATTTATTTCCGGAAATGGTGACATTGTTATGGAAATACACAAAAACATTTGCTGCTGACATTCCCAATAAACTCGATGTCATAGTTGATGTGCACGTGTTGGGAGGATGATGTATTGATTTTTTTCCCTGTATGTTGGTTCAACCCATGGTGCTTTTAATCTGTCTTATAATTTTACTCTCATTTATAAATCATCTTGGAAAACCTGCTAGTCTGGTCCACTATTCCAGTTATTTGAATCTTTAGAAAGATTATTAAAGAAATATTTAAATGTCTCATTCTGCGGAAAGTAGAAACGCTGAATTATATTCTAAATGTGTTCATTCAAAAGTTGGAAGAAGCCACATAAGGAAGATTAGAGTACTCATGACTCACCTTGCTTTCCATGCTGCCTAGCAGGCTTTAGATATATTTTTGCTTATATTTTATCATCTATATGTATCATACATATATATCTATCTACCACTGGTAAATCCTTGGACTATTAGTACATCCAGGACACGTGCAGGATGCTTTCTCAGTAGACTTCATCTTTGGGGATCATTTTGTTTCCACAGTTTAGTGACTTCTTACTAGAATCGAGCACTCCATAATTTTTTCTAAAGATTCTATCAGTCTTGATCCAGTGTGATAAATGACTGAATCTTGGCCGCAGAGGAGAAGTAAGCAATGAGTCATGCTGTCTCCTAGTAACCAGTCAGTAAATAGCTTCCAGCAAGTATTTTAAACCCCAGAGCACGCTTACCTTTGGTATTATCCTTAGAAGGCTATCCTAATCTATATCTGTGGTCTCATCCTTCTTTTCCTTTACTTATAGAAAGAAAGGAAAAAAGAGATCAAGTTTACCTATTACCTCCTTTAAAACTCAAGTGCAAACACACTTACAACAAAAGAATCTTTCTAAAAAGATTCAAGTCTTTGACTTGTTTTCCTACACCCCTTAATAAGTGTTATGAGGCAGTTCAAACTATATTTTTATTTTCTATTAATGGATGTGTTTCCTTACAGCACTGTTAAATTGGTGTATTGGTGTGGGTTTCCACAATTCATAACAAAGATCAGCATGCTTTCAGTTTGGAATGCTATATGTAAGTATCTTTCTTACCTATTCCATTGGTGACAGATTGTTTCTAATTAATTTAATGTATTGAAATTATGTAAAATATAAATCTTCCCCAAGTGGGAAGTGGGAAGGGAAGAATTACACGTATTAACCTTAATCGAGTTATTCACCTATTAGACCAGAGTATAAACAGGTGTTAATGAGGATGAGAACTGTTATTTGAGATACGGGAGGGGGAACAAAAGAACTCATTGTGGGGCCTGAAACATCATAGGCTGTGCCCAGGAAGGCTCGAACAGAGGGTACTTTAGACGCATACAGGGTGGCAAGAGAGCTCCAGGCACTAGCATACACACCATCAAAGGGATAGAAGCCGGCAGCAAGAACGAGTGGCCGGGCAGGACCCACCACTACCCTCTTTACGATCCTCAAACAGGAGGTGGCAAGCCCCTGAACTCATGGGTAAGTTCCATAAAGCCATGACGTTCTATTTCTTTGTTTTTCCCTCAAATTCTATCCATAGTAAGTGTGCAGGAAATGTTTCTTGAGTGAACATACTTCCACTTTCGGGGCAAAGTAGATGAAACAAACAAACAAACAAACAAACAAACAAATAGGGATATGAGGCTTCAGCAAAGTTGTAAGAAGTAACATAGATTTTTACCAAGGAAGCTTTTGGCTTTTGAAAAGTACCCAGAGTGAGTGTTTTGGCCCAAACGGAACCTCATTCTTTTTAATGCCACTTTTTAGTTTGCAGTTTCATTTTATTCATGAAGATATGTCTTGTACTGGCCAAGGACTTGTTTTAAGGCCACACAGAGGGTCGGTGGAGACCATGGGAAGTGACGTCACTGTCATTAGACTTCTTCCTTTGGAGGGACTTCCAGCAAGTTTCTGAAAGTAATTAAAAAATCTCTGGCTTCTGCTTTTTCCTGCCAGCAATTAAAAATATCTCTGTATGTGAGAATCTGTGTGGTTTCATTTAATTTGGACTTTTCAATGAATAAAACAACTACCTTATTAAGTGGTTCTTTTACATCTCAAGGCTAATATGAGCTTAGGATAGACGATCATTTTAATCCTATGTCAAACTCCACGAAGTGGAGATATTAGCTCTGCATGTACAACCTGAGGCATAGAGAGTTACACAAGTTGTCCAAGGTCAGAAAACTAATAAAATGCTGAGCTGAGATTTGAACTCACCATTTCCTGGTTCTGAAGTCCGTCCTCTTAACCACAGTGTAACCCCATTTTCTTCCTGTAAACCTCAAGCCTGAAACAGGTTGTAAAAGAAAATTTCAGAGCTTAATAATCTGGCTACAGAGTCGTTGTAGAATTATATGACAAATATACACACTTCATAGGAGTATTAAAGAGTATTTAATTTTGTGGTTTCCAAACTATAATTCCAAGATTCTACAGAGGTACTCAGAGGTACTGCCCAAGGGGAAGAAGATAGGGTGTGGAAGTTGGAGGCTGAGCGGGTATGGCTCGGGACTTTCAATTCCCTTTTCTAGAGACAGGTGCTTTTTTTTTTTTTTCTTTCTGACAGATTTCTTTGTAAGATTTTATGCAGGGGTGGGGGATGAGGCTTACCGTTATGAAGCAAAAAGATTGGTGATTGCAAAAAGATTGGTGATTGCAAAAAGATGATTGGTGATTGCAAAAAGATTGGTTCATCTCCATCTGCCATTTCATAATATGAGAAAATGAAAACATGGACAATAACATAGCCAGAGTCACTCTGTTAACATCATGTCCTGAGCAGGGAGCTGTGTAAGGGCTGTACAGTCCAACCATCTGCCAGGACTGGCCTCCCAGACCTGTGGTCTCCTACATCGGCCCCAAACTCTTCCCTAACAAGGGGCTCACAGTCCACTAAATGATCTCCTCCCACGGTCCTTAGAAGGGATCTCCTTATAGTAATAAACTAAGTCCTGTCCTTCGGTATCCCCAGGAGCTACATGCGATGAAACCACTCTTCCACGCGACCCATATGTAAACAGGCATGGCCAACTCTCATCATCTCCAGTCCACAAACCTCTTGTTTCCTCAACTGTTCCTCGCACAACATGGTTTCTTCAGATCCAGTTGACTTCCTCTAGAAAAGTTCAGTTTGTTTGCTGTAGAACTAAACTTCGTCTATAAGCTTTCATTCCTTATGCACTATTTCACTGACTCCCTTAGGTAAGCAAGACATGGTGGAGGTGAGGAATAAAGGGGAGATACTATTATCATTAGGCCAGGCTTTCCCACCCAGACAAAAACTCCAGACACACACTTTTCCTCTTGTTTCTGACAAGGAAATTCCTAATCTGTCGCAATCACCTTGACGTGCTGGTAGGGAGAGTTCCTTCCCAAGTGGAGCCTTTAGCAGTCTGTGTTCTGCACAGGAATTTAGAAGTTTGAAACAATCTGTTGACTACATGCTGAGTCAGATTTAGAGTACATTCTCCAGCCTGAACCACGGTAGTGACTCACATGTCTGCTGTTAGATATCACAACTGAGGCATCGCCAGTTCACTGAAGATGGAGAGTCATTTTGAAGAATCTTTAAAGATATATTTGCAAATAAGAAGATAAAGGGGAAGCATTTTCTAAGTTCTGTCAAAATGGAGAAAATAGTTATGTAAATGACCTAAATCAGCGAACAAAATGGCAGATTAGTTCTGGAACACACTGAAATTTCCTACCAAAGCAATAAGAGATCATATTTTTTTCATAATAAATGCTTTTTAAAAATATTACAAGTGGCTAGTGTGTCCTTCAGTTCATCTCGGATCACCAGGCATTTCGAGGGACAGGGGAATCAAACTAAACCTAAACATTTGCTAGAAATAATCCACCAAACAAATAATTATCCACACACACTTAATCTAGGGATGATTGTATCCTACAGTTATTTGCTATTTTTGAGCTGCTGTAAGTAGTTTACTGTGCATTTTCACATCCTATTTTATTCAAGGAATTAAATGTGCTTTGTGTGTATTATCTTATTTGCTGTCAGCACTGCTTGGCAATTATTAATAGCTCCAGCTCGTGTTGGTAAAAAAGCAAAGTTTAGGATTGTTCAGAAGCGACATTTCAGGGGAAGGAAAGAGTGTCTCGGAATATACTCAGCAAAACTTAGAATTCTTGAGTGTTTCAGTTGGAGAAGATACAGAGGTTATCTGGTCAACCTCCTTATTTAAAAAAATAAAGATGGTAGCATTAGGACCACTTCAGTGTTCTAGTTAGTGGATTTAAATACTTTCCAATTTCACTTCCATTTCCTGCGTGACAACTGACAATACTTACAGGATCTGTCCTCTAATAGTAGAATTCTTATAAGCACTGATGGGACTGTGCCAGAAGGAGGGGGCTGGGGGCCGTCTCTCTGTGTGACACTGAGCTGATACGCACACAGGTCCTTATGCCAGGGGCGGGCAGGGCAGGGCTGAGCCTGCCTAGCTCTTGGGCGCACTAACCCTGCCTTCAGTACATGGTCTGTTTTGGGGGACTCTGTACCTCCATCTCTAAAATTAGGGGTTGGACTAAATGTCTCAGGCGTTCTTAGAGTTCTAATGTGCCACTGTTCTCAGTTTCTTTATATAAATTTTTCAAATGCATAATATATACATATGTCATCGATATGCAAATTCGCTGACCACATAAAGAGAGGAAGAAAGCAGGAATCAGAAATGGAAGAAGGTATTCCATCTGAGACTATCTCAAAAGTAAGCGATCGGTAGAGGAGCCAGAGCATCTGATGCTTCTGGGTGCTGTACTTGTAATACACAATAGATTCTTCAGCACCTGGCTCCTTTTCTGTTCCCACATTGTTTTGAAAGTCTGTAGTTTCAAAAGAGCAGCAAGTCCTCCTGTATGATGTATCGTGGTCAGCCTTGCTCATGAGAAGGTTTAGACACGTCATCTCTTGCAAGTCAAAGAAAGGGAAGGAGCGTTTCTCTGAAGAGTCTCTTCTGCTTCAGTTGCATGAAGCCGTAACTCTCAGCGGGCAGAACCAGCGCATTCCTCCAGTAACCGATTATGTCATCACAAGCGGAGATTTATGAGCCCCTGCTCTCGAGAAAGAGAAGGCTGGATGAATTATGAGAAGTTCCAGGTCTGCAAACACTTTCTCCAATAATGAGCCTAAGGTGGGGAGGAGGGAGAAATTAACCTCACTAAACTCCCATTTTACACAACCCAAACAATGCATTGCCAGCATCTGACGGAGCACAGAAATTAATCTTGAGGTGATCCAGCTTAAAACCCCATCTATAAACTCAGTCTGAAGGGCTTCGAGTGAACAGGGTAGAGCAAAAGGGTAAAATCTCCCCATTATGAACAACAGCCCCTCAGCGGGGCGGCCTGGGCGACTTTGTTGGCCTTTCCGGCCCAGGTGGGTGTAGCTCTGAGATGGCCACAGGTAGACATGGAATGGTTCAGTGTTCTGAGGGGAGCAGGAGACTCTCACCACAGACTCAGACTTCTCCGCTCCCGGACGCAAGCGCAGGTGCCGAAGCTCAGTGGTGTGGTCGCCTCACTTCGCCGAAGCAGCGTGTTCACAGACCACGGAAGATAAGGACTAAGGACTGTGCTATTGACTCAGCATACCGTTACTCGGGCGCCTTCTACTAGGTCGGCAGCCAACACTCAACCAGTTTTAATGTTTATTTTCTTATAAAGAAGCCGGAGGAGAAGGCATCCTGGGAAAGAAAGGCAAAGGGAGCCCATTAATCAATCAATCAATATTTACAGTGCCTCTACTCTGTGAGGGAGATTATTGTGCGACCTGGGAAGGAATAAGAACTAAGTTAATATGGAGGGTGGTTCCAGCTCCCAAGTCTTCTAGTCTAGCACAGAGGTGACGATGCATCCGTGTGAGTCCGTGTGCAGAAGAGACAGCACAGGCAGAGCGTGTGGAGCCAGCTACAGCTCAAGCGTGGGCGAGCCTGGGGCCTGCAAGCGTCTGGAGATGCTTCTAGAAGTTGCCTCTGACAGAGATAATTGTGGCTGATGGAAGCCTGTGGGGAGCCGTGCGGGGGGCTGTGGATTCACCAGGAATAGGAACTGGCGGGAAGATAGGACCAGGTGACAGAGAGCAAGAAGACGGGCGAGGTGCTTCCTTGGAGAGTTGGTTATGAGAAAAACACTGAGGAGACAGCAAGAGACTCGATGGTGAGGTTGGAGAAGGTGACACATGAAGAAAGGAAGTAGTTACGAAGCTCCCACTAAGTACCAGTCGCCATGTTGTACACTCTCCATGCAGAGCCTCCCTTAATCCTCCATTCGTTCATATAGTTTGGCCAATAGTTTTGCTCCTCTTTTACAGCTGGGAAACTAAAAGTCACGATGCATGTGGAGCCAGGACTGCAGCAGACCTCAGTTCACCCCTCACACGTTTTCTGTTGCTCGATTCGCTGTTCTTGTCCAAGCCTGTAGGTGCTAATTTCCTCACCTATTAAAATAGAGAGCTGGGCTAGATAGACTGTAAGTTCTGTTTTAACTTCAAAGCACGATGAACCTATCATTCTAAATATAAAGAGAAAGAAAGTGACAGCAAAGCTACCTTAGGAAAAAAGTGGGACACGGAAGAGCTACATAGAGATCGGAAGATGAGGAAGAGTTCCGAACATAGAATAAAACCACTCGCGGTCTCTTCCTTTGCACCTTCCACGTGCTTTTCTCTCATTAGGGCCTCAGGAGTCCTGCCGGGCAGCCCTGTCTCAGTGCACTTTCTGGAGGGAGGTGCCTGCCCTTTGAGCTGCCAGGCTGCTCCAGGAAGGCGCGAGGCCAAGCTCTCCCTGCTGTCTCGGTCACCTTCTCGTCGCTGGGACAAAACACCTGGTGCGCACCGTTTAAAGGAGAAGAGTTTACTGTGGCTCATGGTTTTTAGGCCACGGTCAACCGGCTCCAGGAAAACTGTGGAACAGCACGTTTGATTTTGAACTCTTCAGTGCATGAGCCCACTGGTGAGTGAAGCATCCCGTGATCTGATCACCTTTCAAAAGCCCAGTGTCTGAGCACAGGAGATTTTGAGGGATCATTCTAGGTGTAAACCAAAACCAGGTCTGCTGCTGGCCCCACCCCCAGCCTCTCCAGAGAAGGACAGAAGTCGCTGAGCCTTGTCTTAAGCACACAGCAGTCCCCCTTATCCGCGGGGAGCACAGCCCAGGACTCCCAGGGGATGCCTGGAGTTCAGCATCGAGCCGAGGCCTCTACACACAGTCTCTGCTGAGCTTTGTTCTTCCTGCAGATCTCAGCGACCTCAGCACATAATGTTTTCTGGAGATGTTTCTCCTTCTCGGTTAAGGGAAATGCTTTATAACTTCTCTTTGGCTTATTTTAATTGCCCTTATCACTCTTCTTGTGACCTGTGGCCATTAGGAAGAAAGATCAGGGTGAGTTGAGCACGTGACCTCTGTGGATACCACGACAGTGGATCTGCTAAGCTCAGTGAGGAGCACACAGGTAGCGTGTCCGAGTCTCAGGAAGGTGGACGGTGTCAAAGCCCATCCCACTACTCGAAACGGTTAACGCATGAGTTATTTCCAGAATTCTCCATGCAACCTTTTCAGAGCTCACGTGGGTGCAGATAGCTGACGGACTGAAAAGTGCAGCCATGGATAAGCAAGAGCCACTGTATTTCTCTCCCAGAAGATGACTGGAGAGAATTAGAAATTGTCTTATAAATACGTATTTGCACTATGTAATGTGTGCATTAATCATAGGGAGTTGACACATGTATTTAGCGTATGCTAATTTTTTTGTGTTCTCCTTTCTGTCCTCCTCTTCCCATCTCGAGATCTCCTTTTCATTTGCAAAGGATCTACCTCCCTGCTTCTCATTGTTTAGCTTTTATTTTGTCTTGTAAATTACTTCTTACACGTTGAGTTTCTCATACAGGAGGAGCTAGCTGATATTTAAGGCTGTGTGGAAATTCTAATAAGAACATACTGAGGGAAGAAAGGTGTAAAATGGGGAGTGAAGAACAAACCTTAAGCCGAGAAAAAAGCCAACCGCAGGAAAGAAAGCATGATAGGAATACCCACATGTAAAAGCAACAGAGGGCCTATTTCTACAAGCCTCTGTGAACATGTCAAAATTAGATGTTGGCTCCTGGTGAGAGGGGAGAGAATACAGAATTGAAAAGCAGAGGTGAGCTGGGCTACTGCCAATGGAAAACAATAAAGGGGCAACTTCTGCCCACTCTTGAGCACTTAATGCACTGTCCGGGCCACTTTCCACTGTACCTACCCTGGGTCAAATTTTGGTTTTTCTTTCTGGAGTGTCTGGATCTTACAGACAGGAAAACCCTCCCCCCCCTCGACACACACACGCCCAGGACTATAAGCTACCGTTTAGGATCTTCCATTGCAAAGCAGAGATGGAGCCCTCAAGTCTCTAAAAAAGAAGATATTGAAAGAGTGGGACCTAGTAAATCAAAATGAAAGATGAGTCTATAGTTGATCCTCTAAGTGTTTTTTGCACTGTTGGGGGAAATAAAACTCAAGATATTAGTTGCTCGCCCTGTGCAGGCTCAGTAGAACATTTGTTTTATAGTCTCCACTGTTGACTTCGGGAGCCAGGCACCAGTAGCAGAGATGCTCAGTGCAAAGGATCCATGTTCAGCCAGGATTGCCCTAGTGCAGACGTCTGAAGTCCCTGGACTTGCTCTTTAGCCGGACTTGGTCTTCACAAAGAGTTTTCCCACTCAACCATTTCATGAGTCAGAAAAAAAGGCCCAGGGCAGACTTTTTCCCATGAAAAATGCCTGCCCCGTCATCCAGCAGATCTTTCCCTTCCCACCCACAGAGCTGGTCAGTCCCACTCATCAGAGTACCACAGGCATGTGGGGTGATTGGCGGTGGCCAGGGCTGTGGCGGGACAGGCTCGCTGCCGCCCAGCGTCCACATGGCTCTCAGCCTGGAACAGCAAGCAGCAGAAGAACCAGGACTCATTCAGATTCCGAGCAGAATGTAAATAATCCTTCCCCAGCTGTGAGGTCGAACCTAGCACTGACACAAACGCAGCGAGAGAAAGAAGTTTCAAAAGAACGATCAACACTGAGTTCCTTTAACTTGTTTCTGGGCAGGAACTCTGTCAGGCTTTGAAAGCTGAGCACAGGGAACGCTCCTTTAAGTGAGTTGTGCAAGTTAACATCAACAATGTTTGGGCAAATTGACATCCGAGGCTGCCTGATATGATTCATTGCAAAGACCCCTTGTATGATTGAATGAGCCTTTGAACACCACATCGCTTTCCTGGCATCTCTGCCCAAGATTCATAACAGAATCTAAGCATGAAGGGTGTTCTAAAAATAGTGGCTCTGAATTCCTCAACAGGTCCAGAAAGACAAATAAAGGGCAAAGAAAGAGCTCTCGATTAAGGAGACTGAAGAGACCTAACACCTAAGTGAAGTGTGTGATTCTGAAATGGATTCTGAAGCTATAAAAGACATTGAACAGTGGAGAAGATCTGGATATAGACTGTGGATTAGCCGTTGGCATGCCGGCACTAAATTACTTTGATAACTGTCCTTTCATATATAGAAGAATATATTCGTTCTCAGCAAACACAGTTAAGTAAGTGACTGATAAATGGACATAATGTCTCCAACTTAGTCCTCAATGATTTAGGAAAAAATTACATCTGTCTCTTGATCATCTATATATAGAAAGATGATTGAGAAACAGGATAAAATATAAAAATTCCTAAGTCTGAGGTAAACCATTCAGGAGAATTTCTTGTGTTACTCTTGCAACTTTTCTGACAGTTTGAAAATATATCAAGCTAAAAAAATACCAAAAAGGTCTCCTCAATGTTAATTCCATCAGCACCAGGGCTATGGCCAAGTAGACCCTTGAGTTATCAGCGGACTAACATAAGAACAACGTGGGGTTACTACTGGAATTTTAGTTCTAACTTACGATCAAAGTTTTGAGTTGTCTTGAATGGTAGCCTCTTGTGCTTCCAGACCGTCTCAGACGCAGATTTAACCCTTCAGGAGCTCTGGAAAGAACATGGTAACATCTTTTCTCATGTGGGGCTCATTGAGAAATCCTGGACCAGTGTCTCTCTAAGGACACTGAGATCTACCTGGACACAGCAGAGAGACTTTGAAGGCTGGGTTCTACTCAGGAGCCTGAGCCTCCCTTGACCTACTTGAGTCAGAGCCAGCCCTGAGGAGCAAACTGAGTTCTTAAGTCAAGGGTTCATTGTACCAACTTCTCCTTCACAAAATACAACTCTGAGAACAAGAGCCCAGCATTACAGAGACTGGAAAGTTTTCTCCAGTCCGTCTTCTCACTGGACGGATATTTAAAGGAACTCTATGAGGACTCTTTCCAGTGTAAAGAGCAGCAGACGGTGTCGGGAATACGTCTGAGTTCTAAGTTCCACTGACGTGGTTTGCGTTTTGTTTCCACATCGCATGGTCTGAACTCAGCGTGGCTTTTAACCAGGAAGTGGCTCTCGACACAAGACCCAAAGAGCTCCAATAAGTGACTTCCGGTTCTAACCCCGGAGGTATGAACGGGAAACCTTACTCTTCTTTTCTTACTCTCCTACAGTCCCAGGAATGAGTCTAGGTCCTTTGTCCTGAGCTACATCCTCTGGCAATGTTTGTTTTTTTCTCCTGAGATCGAATCTTCCTAAGTTGCTCAGACTGAGCTCGAACCTGTGACACTCCTGCCTCGGTCTCCAGATTATAGGCTTGTGGGACTCCACCTGGCACCTCCCTCCTGCTCATCTCCTTATTTATTAGTTTTCTGAACAAGACAAATGAACTATCGCTATATGCACCAGTTGGGGGAATACTGAAGCATGCTGCAGAAAGAAGACAAGCTCAGAAGGCTACCGGCTGGATTATCCCATTTCAATAACATTCTTGGAGAGACAAACTTGTAGTGGTAGAGAAAGCATCAGCAGTCACCAGATCAGAGATGCAGGCATGTGGTTATCATGCGGATGTCCTCAGAGGGTCCAGGGAGAAGGAATGCCTTTGCTCTGCTCCTGAGTGTGTAGGCATTCCAGAAGTCCAGACATGTTCAAATTCGAGACCTGTCCACAGAAAGTCCTCGTAATTTTTAAATTGTGTTTAAAACAAAGGGAAAAATCAGCGGTGGCTTACTTAAAAATAAGTTTACTTTCTACATATAAAGACCAACAATTCCAAAGAATTCCAGAGGACCCACCATGATGACATAGGTGCAGTTCATTCTGTGGGTGGGTTGTCCGGGGCCACACAGAGGAAAACGTTGACCTATAGCAGTTGTTGAGTTGAAAAATCATCCACTGTCCTGGCCCCCAGGTGCCTGCCGGAAGCAGTCATCCTGGCAGCTTGCTAGGGAGGGGAGGCTGCTCAGCCCTCGCACCTGGACATGCTGATGGCTTGGGGTATCTACTCCTACAGAAGGGGCCATCTTTTTTTATAGAAATGTTTCACATGATGGTAGGTGTTGAGGGTGAGAAACGTCCAAATGTCCTCACCAGGTGGAATCATCTCAGTGAATTAACCATGGCCTCAGAAAATGACCCTTGGCCTTCTGCAGTCAAAGATTTGACCTGGTCATTGCCTTTGAGTTGATGGGGATGCAGAAAATACCATGACGATGCCTCGTAGTTTCTAGAGTTGCTCACCGTTGTGAGCTGGTGTTCTTTCTTACATTCATCCAGCTCCCTCTGCTAGGGCGCGTGGTCAGGCAGCTGCCTTCTGGCGGTTCATTTATTCAACATTTCCTTACACATTGCCGAGCACCTTCGACATGACAGACATTACACCAGGTGCTGGACATACAAAGATAAATAATGCATGTGCGCTGCTTTCAGCAGCTTTGCCTTCTCAGAGTTCCTGCTGCAGGCTGGCGAAAGTGACGACCAGCTGACAGGTATCCTGGGCCCTATGGCAGTGATTTTTCCATGTTACGATTTAGCAAAATAAAGCTAGGTGGAATCAGTCACTCTCCTATGAATTCTTTAACAAAATCATTCTTCCTGACTTTACACAGCCAAAAAGTGATAAAACCCCAAGATTATACCAAAGCTGATAATTCCAAGAAGGAACACCATGAGACTCCAGCTTTTTCTCGTAATATTAATGATCTGCTCTAGAACCTAAGGGGAAGTGACTTTTATTCCCAACCCCCACCCAGCGCGCTTCCTCCTGCTCTGACCCCTCTGGGTTTAGCCTCTCTGACCACAGCTCACGGTGCCCTCGTTGGGCTGCTGACCAAGGCAAAGAACTGAGCTTCCATCAGATTTTATGCCGCCCATCCTCCCCACCCCAAGCTAGTTCAGCCATTTGCAGAGTATAGTGTACGAACGGTGTAGTCTGTGTCTATGGGCAAGTAGGAAGGGGGAAGGGGAAAGAGAGACAGACAGAAGGACAAAGGGCGAACTAGGGCTTGAGCTACTTGGAATTGGAGTTTCTTTAGTGCTCATGAGGTAGAGCATGTTTTAAATAGGTTCATATAAGAATTGCACTTTTCAACAGGAAGAAAACCAGGTTTCCAGTCTTGGCTGCCACTGGCTAGCTGTGTTATCTTCCCGCGATATTATCATCTTCACATCTCCATTTTCTCAATGATAAAATATTTGGACGAGAAACGTTCTAAATACATCGGTATCCCTCGACTCACGTCTGAGTGTTTCTTGAGGCCAAACTGTTGCTTGCGAGGCTCCTCACTGTGGTCTCTATCATTTGTTTTGTCACTTTCTTCCACGTTGAGAGACTTTATGAAAACTGCTAGCATGAGGGAAGACTTCTCATACGCATCCTACACGTATCCTGTCAGGGCCTCTGACATTGCACATGTTCTCAAAGGTAATTGGAAATACTGGAGACAATTTAAAGGTCATTATTGTGTTAGCCAAGAAAATAGCTAATGATGATTTTAGCTACTGGCCTATTTAGCTGATCATAGAAGCCATTTGCTTAATTAAGTAAATTGAATAGCAAAAAACATTTGGACTTAAAAAGCCACCTGCCGTCACCTACTACTAGACTACGATGCTTCTATTTCATGGGGACCTGCCATGATTTCTTCTTCTGACTGAGAAGATGCAGTGATCCACAGTCACTCAGGCTTCGTAATCTTATGTCTAAATTATGCTAAGTAGCAATTTTAAGCAAATAAGCTAAGACTTCTTTGTATATCAAGGCTTGAGCTTTTATGGAGTGTTTTATTTCCCAGGGCTGAGGCAGGACCCAGGGAAAACACGCGGCCATTTCTTCCCTTGCATTGGCTTCAATCCTGAGAGGTATAGATGTTCGATGATAGAAAGGCAAGGGGCCAGCGTTGGGATGAACATTATGATCTAATTCCAGGTGCTCGAGGCATCTAGAGCTTGAACAGACACTTTCTTCACACAAACCAAGCCCTTGAGAAACTGTTGAGGTTAACTTGCCTTTTTGATGTTGTTCAGGTGGGTGGTTTACAAGATGTTTGAGGTGATTGTTGCAGGGGAAAGAACACCACTGCTTGTGTTATTAATATTTAGGGTACAGTTATATTTGGACAATGCTATTACCACAGAGAGTTGGTCTGCTGAATGACTGCTCAGGTTTGATGGAGCACTGAATATTTCCTCCAGTTAAAAATTCAGCAACTGATACAATCACTAGTATGCTGGCCAAGGGGGAGCATTTTCCTCTCCTGGAGTGGTCTGCAGCTTTTGCTGACTTTTTTTTTTTGAGTCAGGGTCTCGCTTTGTAGTTCAGGCTGGCCCTGAGCTCACTATGGTGCCCAGGCAAGCCGCTGTGAACTCAGCAATCCTCCTGTCTCTGCCTCCCGAGTGCTGGGATGACAGGCGTGAGCCACCACGTCCGGCATCGTGGTATGCGGTGTTGATTGTTGGTGGGTGTGTTTCCATGCCCAGCATTGTATGTGGTTACCGAAGATCGAACTCAGGACCTTGCGCTTTCGAGGCAGGCGCTGGAACCACTGAGCTAACCCTCCGGCCCAGCTTTTGCTGATTTTTATGGTACGGATCCTTCCCTCGTGGCTGATAGCAAGCTACGGACATGATGCTACTTTGTTTTGTGCAAACTGCTGGGAATTTAAGAATAACGAACTCAACTGGCACAAACTGCTCCAAGTAGCTGCTGGATTTGACTTAACTAAAGCTAAAGAGTACAGAACATAGTGACTTTGGCTGAAGTGAGGTCCTGAGACACTCTTTTTTTTTTTTTTGAGACAAGGTCTCACTTTGTAGTTCAAGCTGGTCCTTAGGTTACTATGTAGCCCAGGCCAGCCTCAAACTCAGCAGTTCTCCTACCTCTGCCTCCTGAGTGTTGGGATTAGAGGTGTGAGCCACCATGCCCGGCACTGTGGTGTGTGGTGCTGATTGCTGGTGGGTGAGAGTCACCATGCCCAGTGTTGTTGTATGTGGTTACCAGGGATCGAACCGGGGACCTTGCACTTGCTAGGCAGGCGCCAGAACCATTGAGCTAAATCTCCAACCCATGGGACGCTCATTCTTGGTGCACCTCAGTGTTTACTCTTGCTCACTTCCATCCCCAGTTAGCAGGAGCCTTGTGGAGAAACACGGGGCCCCAGGAACCCTCCATTCTCCACACCAGCTGGAGCTCAGATTTCTGTTGCCATTCAACGTCTCTGGAAAAATAAGCAGATTTCACAACTAAAAGGTGGAAATTCTCTTCGTATTTCTTCTACTCACTGTGCGGCTCAGCCTCCGATCAACTCCAGTAGGGGGTATGAAACAGAGTGTGCTCTCATCTTGCTCTGAAATACGCCTCCGAGGCCCATCTCTTGCAGGCTTGGTACCCAGCGTGGTGCTACCGGGAGGTGCTAACAACTTGAAAGCCCGGGGCTTCATGGGAGGTCTTTAGGTCACTGGGGTGGACACGCCAAAGGAACGTGGACTCTTCTTCTTTCTCTTTGGGGCCATGAGGGGTCAAGCCCTGAGTCAACAGCCACTGGGCTGTACAACGAGGCGTCAGGTAAAGAAGTTTCCCCAGGGACTTGGAGGGCCTTGTCTTTTTCGTAAGAGAGGCCCTTCGCCGGGCTCAGCACAGGGAAAGAAGGCAGATCTTCTGAGTCCGCCCTTCTGCAGTGGCCCCCCTCTTGCCTCAGCCTGCCCAGTGCTGTGTTTAACCCCACTTTTGCCCTTACAGCCCGAGACACGCGGCTTCCTTCTCCTATTCCCACTTCTCTCTGCTATGCGTCCTGCGTCGGTCACATATACATTCCGTCGTGTTCGTGTTGAAAGATCTATTGCTAGAAGCCACACAAGAATATCCAGTTGGAGAAAGCCCTAAATATGATTTATTCCTCTAATATAGTAGTGCTATATAATAAAACCAGTCACTTGTGGATGTCTCTTCCACTGCACCCTGATATTCATTATTTTTATTGATACTTAACTATTTAAACATCACTCCTCTGCACAGTTAGCCAAGGGGAGTTTGTTGGATGAATGAACGGCTAAAAGAACGGTGTGGCTTCTTTGTGAATGAATGGATGAGCCGGTTTCTACAGCTCCTCCTCAGGCCTGTAGGACTAGGATACCTTTTCCCTGCTCCTGCATCTTTCTTCAGGTTTTTCTGTTTATTTCCAAAGAACGGCAAATAGCTTCTCGCACTGCGGGGAGCATTTTGGCAGGAGAGGCCTACGCTTTACCTGTCAGCTCCCTTCCAGAGACGCACGAGCGAGAGACCGCAAACGCAGGAGACCCGCCGAGCCGCTGCTAACAGTTGGCGGAACAGCAAGCGAACCCGAGTGGGTGGCATTTGTCCCCGGCTCTGCGCTCTGATCTGAAGCTTGTACAACAGATGTACCGGGGGCTGGAGGAGGCTGCGCTCAGTTGTGGAGGTGAAGTCGGTGGTGGCGCAGGCCGCCCGGGCTGTCGAGCTAGAAGCAATGGCCAACGGTGCTCATTTCACGTATCCTCTGAGGCAACAGTGCCAGAACTAGATTGCGCGGAGCTTTTCGCAAATGCTGTGGTTTTATGTTTATTCCTGCCTAGATTTTAACCTCCCACTTTAAAATGTTGGCATTCCAGAAACCTCTTGTGTTGCTGCTTTTAATTATAAGAGTGGTATGGGAATACTATAATTCAAGGATTTCTTTTTTTTTTTGACAGTCTGTGTGTATATAATATTTAATGTTTTCCCTTATCCCTGATTTTGTTTCTCCCTTGTTTTTTCTTTATCTCATAATGCCTCTTCTAGCTTTCACGTTTCTCTAAGTCAAACAACAACAGCTCGGGAAGTTGGAGGTCTAATCATCTATTTAATGTACCAAGTATGCTTTTCTCAGGACCTCAGGACATAATTCCACAGTTAAAAAAAATTTTTTTTTAATCTCCTGGTGAAAGAGAGATTTGCTTTCAACTCTCAGTTCGGAGTTAGTCTTCAACTCTGTAATTTTAATCAAAATGTATCTGTGGTTAAAATGGAGGTGGTAACCCCAGGACTGATACGGTTTTCTTTGACTTTTATTTGACCAATAGGAGGGTGATCAGCATACGTCTTAGTCCTTAAAATTAAAATCAAAAGGGAATCTACAGGAGATGAAATGCTCTTATTTCGAAAGAGGTTGGTGGAGAGATGATGTCTGTTTCTAATTATACAAACTGGTTAAGAAAAGGAATTTAAATCAGCTGATACTCTCCCTTTCATTATTTGTGATGTAAACCAGCTCATCTTCTTCCTTTCATTATTTACATGACATCCAATAAGTGGTCTGATTGAATTTAAACATTTGCAGGGTTCACTTCCATCTCCACGTGTGTAGAACCCATGTCTAAGAGTCCTGCATTCACCAGCAGGAGTTTGTATGTTTCATATGAAACGCGGCCCTTCAGAAGGCAATTTCTCTATTTCCTCTGTTTGGATACTCTACTTTTCCCCACAAACTAAAGCAAATGATGTCATCTGTCACTGACAAAATCATCATTTAAGAAACTAAGGAGGCTCAGTGGCACAGGCCTGCAATTCCAACCTCTGGGAAGCGGAGGCAGGTGGATTGCAAGTTCAATTTAGAGATATACAAAGATTTCATCTCAAAATAAAAAAAAAATTAAAAAGGACTCAGAACACAGTTCAGTGCAAAGGGCCTGGGCTCAATCCCTGACACTGAGAGAAAAAAAAAAAAAAAGGAAATTAGTGCTAAATTCTACTTGCTTGACTTCAAAGTGTTACATACTGCATTTTAAGAAAAATGTTTCTTTAACCATAAGCCCATTACTTTTCTTCAGAATTTGGATGTGAAACCCAATGAAAGGATCAGGTACGAGGTGTGGATAGGAACAGAGCTGAAAAGCGTTAGCTTCCTCCTACCCAGTTTCTGCTGTTGTTTAAATGGGTTCATCAGCAAAGGCCCTGGAGGACGAGTCCTTGTTTTCACGTCCACAATGACTGCAGTGAGGAGAGGGAGACACTACGGACAGTCACGAGTAAACCCTCACGACTGAGCAGAAAGGCAGAGGGTAGGCCAGCTGGCAGCTGCTCGGGTTGGCTGGAGACCTTCTTCAGAATTCAGGGCACACACAAGTCATTCCCTAGGTTGTCAGTGCAGCCTCGCGCTTCTATGAAGCCATGGATCAATTTCCAAATGCCAATGTGAATATTTTCCTCCTCGCACATTGTATCTGGGGGAACAGCTGCAGATATTGTGTGTAACACATACCCACTCAGCGCTAGCTTTCATTCCTGGGGTGAAGCAAATGGCTAATGAAGTCATTCGTCCACCTTGTACCCAACCTGGGGTGTGAACGATAAATTGCCTCAAGTGAGTTCGGATGACTACATTTGCAGAAACAGAGAAAGAGCAGAAAGGAGAAGATAAAATCTGTGCATTTGCTAAAAACTATGCTTCTGTATTTTCTCGGCAATCACAGAATTTTAGAGCTGAAAAGGATGTCAGAAATTGTAAACAAGGGTAGAAATGAAGACAAGTGACTCCACTGTGATGTAATGATGTTGAACTTGGAATCGGGAGACTGGTGCTGATCAAATATTTCATGCACAAGGCAGGAGCTGTGGTGGCTGAAATGACTTCGATAGGTCATCTTTCTGAATGCCAAATGGTACTTTATACTAAGTGCCCTGTACAAATTGAGTTTTGAGAGTGCAGGACAGGGCTTGGCAAGTTCTTGGAGTCTAAAGCTCATTTTCATGGAACTTGTAAATAAGACAATAAGAAGTGCTAACTAATAAATCTGGAAATTATGATTCAAATTAAGTATATAAATGAATATATATGAATACACCCATGTATATACATTCATTGGAATTAGAAAAAGAAATTAGAGGAAATTTTTATTTTTTTTACTCTGATTATGAAACATGAGTTTTAAAATAGCAAATAGCTAGTGCAATAAAAAGCACTATTAAAAAGAAGAATGTGGTCTGGGAGTATAATTCAGGGTTAGAGTATTTGTGTAGTACGTCTAAGGCCCCAGATTCAATCCTCAGCACCACAGAATAAATAAGCAAATACAAAGAAAAAAGAAGAGAGGAATTCTTTGCATGATAAAATACTATGATATTTATGGGCCTTTACCTTTATCCTCATAAATGATTCTGAGTTAATCAGAATGAAAAAAACCCACAGAAATAATATTTTTAAAAATCACATTTGTTTCTTCAACACACATACACAAAACTATTTTAAGAATTTTACATCATTCCTCAGCAAATGAGATCCATTCTGAAGTCTTTTCAAACCAAAAGAAACTAGAAATGTCTACTTTAGGAACTAATGCAATAAAATCAAAATGCAAGGCCCATGTGTTCAAAGAAAATGTTTCTGATTAAAAAAAAGAATTTCTGAATTCGCCAGAGAGTGTTTTCACTTATATAGATGATTATTTACTGAAACCCCTCTCTAAGAACCCAAGTACTCCCTTTCAATCAGGTAAGCAAGGTTCAGAATGCATCTACTGCTGCTGTTATTACTTTTGTTTCTAGAAAGGTTGTATAATTCTGGGGAGGGTGTAGCACTGCCATGATTGTTGAAATAAAGCTGAGTTTAAAACTTGATGGTATGTCTAGCAGAGAAATTGGGCAGGAGGGAGTTAAATTCTCACTATTTGCAGCTGAAATGATCTTACATATAACAAAGGACTCCAGCAAAACTTCTTAGAATTGATAAACAAATGAAGTTGCAAGAAACAAGACAACATACAAAATTGCTAGTGTTTCTGTAAACCATTAATGAATGAATTAAAAAAATTAAGAAGCAATCTCATTTTACAAAATAACCCAGGGACGATTTTTTTTTTTTGAGATAGGGTCTCACTTTGTAGTTCAGGCTGGCCCTGAGCTCACTATGTAGCCCAGAAAAGCCTCGAACTCAGCAACCCTCCTGCCTCTGCCTCCTGAGTGCTGAGATTATGGGTGTTAGCCACCACGCCCAGCACTGTGGTTTCCAGGGACTGAACCGGGGACCTTGCACTTGCTAGGCAGGTGCTAGAACCACTGAGCTAAATCTCCAGTCCCCTTAGGGATAAATTTAATCAAGGTGGTGAGAGAACTCTACAAAAAACTATGAAACACTGATGAAAGAGATTGAAGAAGACATAAAAATAAATGGAAAGATAAAACATTTTCAAGCATGGAAGAATCAGTATTTTTGAAAGGTTTATTCTACCCAGAGTAATCTACAGTTTAAAGAAATCCCTGTCAAAAAAATTCCAGCCACAGAAAAACAAAGAAACAAACAAACAAAACAAACAATACTAAAACTAACATCCACAAAAGACCCTGAGCCAAAAACAATCCAGAGCTAGAACTACAAAGTTGAAGGGATCACAAAAAACATAATACAAACTTATTGCAACCAAAGCAGCCTGTTTCTGTCCATGATAAAGTCAACGATAGCACTGACTAATCGTCCCACCAGAAGGGACTATAAAAATAGATAAAATACATGATGTTACTGGTTCAGGCACTGGAACATAGTACAATCCATGCTATATTTGAGAAAAACTAAATTTTCAATCCTGTCAGCTCTCTGCCTGGCACAAAGAGTTGGAACCCAAGCAAAGGTCCTAAATCCTGGTGGTCTCCCTGGAAAGACGAAGTAAAAAGCAAGCTCCAGGCAGCTGCAGTTCCTAAAGCCTGTAAGTCAGAGCACTGCAGAGAGCAAAGCTCGACTGTAGGAAGGGTCCCAGAGTTCTTCATGTGGTTCCTTCCCAGCCTTGGCCAAGCACGCACAAGGTGAGCTAGGGACACCTTCCTAGAGAGCATCAACAGGAGAGAGTGGAATGGACTTGGTAGCATTTGCAGGTGCTAGAGGATCCCAGAGCTCTGACTCATTTTGGGTGGTTAACACTGTGGCCTTTCACTGACACACACCAGGGAAGTCTGCCTTTGAGCAGAAAATGTCATGTCCCAAGTTAAGGACCAGAACACTCTGAAGTGAACCTACATCAATACACATTTAGTTTAACTAGTTAGGAATTGAATTGCATATTAGAGCAAAAGTCTACACTCTATGGAGAAGGATAACAAGATCCTTAGACTCCAAAATGTATCCTCTAGGCTACTGAGGATGTAATTAAAAAAAAAAAACTTGCCATGAAAAACACTTAGAAAAAATATATCTAACAGTCAAGAGAAAACCAGACAATGCATACCAAAGTAGGTCAGATATGGGAGTAGAAAATGAAATATTTGTAATTCATCATTGTGACTTAGTCGAGCCGCAGACTGAAGATAGATTGATAAAAATTATTCTATTTGAAAAATGGAAAGAAGAAGGAAAAAGAAAAATAAAGATGTTCAGAAATCTGTGCCACAATATAAAATATCTAATTTGCATTTAGTTGAAGTCCCAGGGAGAAGAGAAGGAGAGTATTTTAAGAAATAATGGTTCAATTGTTCTTTGATTTAGTGGACACCCAGGAAACTCAATGAACCGTAAGCAAGAGAAACTCAAAGTAAACTGTACCCGGCTGGTCATAGGCAAACTCTTATAGCCAAGATAATGCCATAAACTTAAAATTACATGCAAGAGGAAAGAACAACATAAATTATAATTCACTTCTCATCTGAAACAATAGTACAAAAGACAGTGGAATAAAAAAATGTTAAATGCTGAAAATGAAATGAAGCCTTATGTCAATCCGAGATTCAACATAACAAGAAAAAAGTACTGTAAAAATGAATATAAAACAAAGACATTTTCAGATAAATTAAAACTGGAAAAAGTTGTGTCAGCAGTACTGAATTATAAAAAAATTATAATGGATATTCTTAGGGCTGAAGGGAAATGATACCATCTGGGAATTCAAGTCTACCGGAAAGAATGAAGATCACTCAAATGGTAAATAAAGCTATCAATGTACAAGACTAGGCTTCTTTTTCCTCTTATAAAAATCCTAAAAGACAAACTTTTAGTTTAAAGTTAAAATAATAATATTATAAGGTAACCTTTACTCGGTGTGGAGAAGTCGAAAGAAGGAAAGCACAAAGGTTACAGAGCAAGCAGAAATATACTGCCCCAAGCGAATTGCATTTGCACATGGTGAAATTTGAAGGGTTGGAAGGGAGGTGTGAATTGGAAGGTCAGGAGAGTTGGTGTGAGGTATTAAGTGTGAGGCGTGATGATATTGGTTCAACATGGAGGCTGAGTTACACACTGGCTTTCAGCGTTTTGTGAAATAAGTTGATTAAATGGTGTTATTATCCTTGTGGATTGTTGCAGAAAGATCCTTTGGTCCAGGCAGATTTTACTTGTGCTCTGTTTGCATCAGAGACTTCTCTGAGTAATATTCTGGGCTTATACATCTTTTGACAAGGAAATTCATGATGTTCTTTTTAAAGTGTGGTTGGCATAATGTTCAGGATTGTATTCACCTTGCAGAAGGTCAAAAGAAAAACAAAAGTATGAATAATTTAATTCTATAATATAGACTTTGATAAGTTCAAAGTGTATTGTTATATCTTGTATTAATCATCAAAACTCCCCATGATAATCATCATTAGATTCAGGTGATCTAAAGGCTCAATAAACAGTAGGAGAGTGTCAGAATGAATTATTAAAATGCAAGATCCCTCTGTATGTTACTATATGTAATATATCTTAGTGATAGAGTTAAAATTCATCAGATAAGGAAAAATATATCATGAAAACTGCAAGCAAAATAAACCAGTCATGGCTATATCAATATGAGACAAAATTGACTTCAGGAAAAAGATATTACTAAAGATAAAGGGGAACAATTTATACTAATTTTAAAAACCAATCCATCAGGGACATATAGCATTCCTGCACTAGTGAGCTCAGAAATAGATGTAATAACACACCATCAAAACACATAAAATAAAACCTGATAGAAGTAGAGAGAGAAATAGAAAAATACACAGCCATAGTTGAGAATCTTAACACATTCTTAAAGTAATTACCAAATCATACATACAAAAACATCATAAAGATACAGAAGATCAGAAAGTTATCAGCCAATATGACTTGACATTTACAAAACACCATAAATGATTCAGAAGACGTATTATTTGCAACTGTGCCTGGCTTAAGATACATGTTCTATTGAGCCACAAAATAAGATTTAATCATTTTCAAAACACTGAAATCCTACAGTACAGCAATCTGATAATAAAGTAGAAACCAGTAAGATATATATATAGTCTCTAAATATTTGAAAAGTCATTAAGATATTTCAAAATAATCCATGGATTAAAATTCTAAATTAAAAACAAAACTTTAAAATTTGAATTGATTGACAACTAAAACACAACATTCAAAAATTTGTCAGATATATCCAAAGATATGTTTAAAATAGAACATATTTCAAATGATTTACCAGTAAGGAAAAAGTTCAAACTTAATAACCAAATTTCTACCTTAGTTAAATAAGAGAACTGATTAAACTGAAAGTGAATAAAATTGGAAAAGTAATGAACACAAAGCTTAGTGGAACCCAGACAAGTGAGAGATAGGAAATATTCACGAAGTAAAAATAGTTCCTTGAAAATGTTAAAACATACAACAAATACCGGGCTTGGTGGTTCACACCTGTCATCCCAGCACTCGGGAGGCAGAGGCAGGAGGATTGCTGAATTCGAGGCTTGCCTGGGCTACATAGTGAGCTCAGGGCCATCCTGAACTACAAAGTGAGGCCTGTCTAAAAAATAAAGTTAGGACTGGTCAGAGTGAATACCAGGAATGCAAATTCGGCACATTAAAAATTGGTACATAGACCTTCTGGCTTCAGTTAAGAGATAACAGGCCAATAGTGAATGGAAAAGTTCTCTTAAAATTAGGAACAAGGTTAAGTATGTCCATAAACACCAGTCCTGTTCAAC
The DNA here is from genome assembly GCA_004025085.1 of Thryonomys swinderianus. NCBI lineage: Eukaryota > Metazoa > Chordata > Mammalia > Rodentia > Thryonomyidae > Thryonomys > Thryonomys swinderianus. Next base: position 3,499 of record PVIC010016507.1, on the reverse strand, counting down.
ACAGTACTCTCTACAGCAGTCAATCAGGTGAAGAAAAAGTCAAATTACCATGACTGACAGAAGACATTATTCTCCAGGAAGATCCCCCAAAACTCCACTCAAGGACTCTTGGAATTAATGACCAAATTCAGTAGCATAGCAAGATACAGAGTCAATAAACAAAAATCAAGTGTCCCCCCAAAGCCTCTGGGCAGTTAACCACACCCTACCCACACGATGCAGTGATATGAATTCAAGGCTTTTGCTCACTGGAGATGATACAGCAAGAACACCCATCAAAACGAGCCCTACTTCTGGGGATATTATTACAAAATCCTACATCAGAGGTCTCTGGCTGGAATGGCATGTACTTTTGCCCTCTCCACATACTCAGATTTCAACAACAAAAATTATAAGGCATAAAAAGAGAAAACAGGAGTTTAAAAATATAAAGCAATCATCAAAGCCACTCAAAAGCATGACTGAGACATTAGACTATTACTGGCTATTTAAAATAGCTGCTTAAACTGTAAACGCTAAAGAAAACTTAGTATACAAGGTCAGATGGACTGTTGCACCAAAAAGAAGGGAACTGGAAGAATCAGATGGACATAGTAGAAAAAACGCAGAAAGATAGTTTTTGTTGGTCTTAACAGTGGACTTGGGTAACTGAGGGAGGACTGAGTACACTTGAGCACAGATCAATAGAAATCCTGCAGACCAAAGTGCAAAGAGAGAAAAGCGTAAAGTGGAAAAAAAAAATCCAGATCATAATATCCAAGAATTTTAAGCAACAAAAAATGACCAAAAGTATGCATAATAAAAATTCCAGGAGACCAGAAAGAGAATGGGACTGAAATATTTGAAGAAATAATAATAGGAAGTACTCCAAAATTAATAAAACTCAAGATTCAAATCCCAGAGCCAAACAACTCTGAGAATTCTAAGCAGGATAAATTAAAACACACACTTAACCAAAGTCAACAACAGAATTTAGAGAGAGGTAAAGGAAAAAGGATGCATTAGCTACAAAGAAATAGGCTGAGAATTATAGCCCAGTGCTGTGCAGAAAATATGAGAATGAGGACACTGTTGGCTTAGAATTCTACAGCTAGAGAAAGTAGCCTTTGGGATTAAGGGGAAACAAAGGCCTTCTCAGACTGCCAATAACTAAGGCAATGAATGCACTGGTAGTAATAGGATTGTAAGAAATGTTAAAAGAACTTCTTTAAGTTAAAGGAAGATGATATAGTCAGAAACCTGAGTCTGCATGTAATCATGGTGAACAGTAGAGATAGGATAAATGGAGGAAAAGAACATTTTATCTTCACCATTAATTGCTCTATAAGATAAAAGTTTCAAGCTAAAAATTGTAGCAATGTATCGTATTTAACCCACTCTCTATTGGAAACTGTTTTCCCAATTCATGAAATAGTGAGATTTAGTGGAAGAGAGACACAAATTATTATTAAATGTGCACTGTAGCTCTTAAGACTAGTAATAAAGTTAAACAATAATTCAATAGAGGAGATAAAAATTCAATTGTGATTGTTAAAACCTAGAGAAGTTATAAAAAGAAGAAAGCAGTAAACAAAGAACAAACGGAATAAATAAAATTCAGATATCCAGCTCATCAATTTTAATCCAAGCATTTCCAAAATCACTAAAGGGGAGTGTCCAAAACACATCAGTGCTCATTCCATTCTTCCTCCTATCATTTTAGTACCTGTGGGGTCAATGGTGAGCTCCTCCTCATTTTTCGTCTTAATAAATTTTGTCCTCACCTTTTTACATTGATTAGTTTGATACAGAAGATGTACGGTGTGTGATTTCACTTAAATTAAAATCTAGAACAAGCCAAACTAATGGTGGGAAAAAGTCCGGTCAGTTATTTCTGGGCAGGAGCTGGAGGGGAACGTGTCCCAGATCTTGGTAATCTCAGAGACAGAGTCACACAGACACAGACACACACATGTATACCAAAACTTCTTGAACACATGCAGTGTGTACATTACATTGATTCTATCTCAAGGGTGATTGAAAAAAGAACCCGCTACAGCAAAACACACATATTCATCTTGGATTTCCTGTACCCTTGCCACCAGGACACCTATAAATCTGTTCACACCAAAATCTGAAAAGGCCAGAACCATAAGACACATTGTCCTGCAAATTATGCGTTCAGACCTTTTGGATACAAAGATCAACTCTTTCATAAAATACCAAAACCAGTAATAAATATAGGCAAGTTTAAAATGTTGTGTTCCTGTGATATATTTTATAGTTAACTTGATCAGCAGCAATGTTGTTTGTTATCCAGAGATGAAGACATTTTTTGAGATTTTTCTAGAAACAGTTTGAATTTTATGACTCTTTAGCATTTAAAACCCAGTCTTCTAGTAATTTCATCTTAATCATTACATATTAAATTCTATCTCCACAATCTATAAAGACTTCAAGAATTGATTTTTCATCATTTTTGCATATTAAATTTTCATTCTGCCTCTTTTCTAACACTTTTAGAAGTAGAAAAAGATAAGCACTCCGACGTGTTCATAATTTAAGGAGAAAAAGAAATTGCACACACTCTCCCGACTCTGAAGACCAGCAGAAGCCACAAAAGTAGCACCTGGGAGCACAGACAAATCAGCCTCAACTGCCTCCACCTTGCTCAAGTTTAGGGAAGAGTTCCTGCCTGCTTAAACATGGGGGCTAAACTTTTGTGGTAGGGGCAAGTCATTAAAATTCTCCCTTCAAGGGACTGCAGTATAAGATGACCCTGAGATGAAAGCGAAACTTAGCAAGATATAACACAAGAAAACCAGGGCCCTCCTCCATCCAGTTGTGCAATATGTGAGGTATGTGAGTAAGAAAGAGGCGAATCCTCTTCTGCTAAGGAGAACTATGTTATAGAAATGCATGTTCGCATCTGTGGGTTCAGTTCCTTTGTCACTGAAGTTGTAAGGTGACAGAGCACAAGGAAGACCCTGAAGAAAAGGAACAAAGAGGAGCTGGGAAGCCCAAACAGATTTTGGCTTCACCCTTCAGGTAAAACAGTTTGGAGTTGGCTTTACTCCAAGGTCTGATCACAACAGGACAGAATCTCAGTGTGGAGCTGGGCTCCCCCAGGACCATATCTGAGCAGCTGGCAAATGCATTGGACCAGACCACGTCTGCCGGCAAAGACCAGAGCACTTGTAGACTCTCGCTCAGCAGGACTGCCCACAGCCAGAGCTGAACAGGGCAGTGGAGAGGACACAAAACAACGAGACACAGAGAGCTGTCTGGAGAACACAGGGTCAGACAGGACAGCACCTGAACCATATCCAAACACTGTTGGTTGTAGGCAGGGAAATTACAGGGTATTTAAAGGGAGCCCAGGACTGCCTGGAGTATTTGCTTTTGGCTAAACCTCCTGAAGAATAACTGAATCCTTTGCATATGGGGTGACTCCGGATCCCAAGTTACCTGTTCGCTGTCTTTGCTGTTGCTACAGTTATTAAAAACTTCCATGGCTGTT
>PVIC010016506.1:0-33847 GCA_004025085.1 Thryonomys swinderianus | reverse complement strand
AACATATGAAGAAATGTTCAACATCACTGGTCATTCGAGAGATGCAAATGAAAACAACACTGAGATTTCATCTCACTCCACAAAGAATGGCCACTATTACAAAATCAACCAACAATAAATGCTGGTGAGGCTGTGGGGAGAAAGGAACCCTTCTCCACTGTTGGTGGGATTGCAGACTTGTGCAACCATTGTGGAGATCTGTGTGGAGATTTCTCAGAAAACTAGGACTAGGGGTCCCATTTGACCCTGCCATCCCCCTGCTAGGAATATACCCAAAATAACTTTATCACAGTGGAAAGACAGAAAGACAGATGTACACCCTTGTTCATAGCAGCTCAGTTCATGATAGCTCAATTTTGGAAACAACCCAAATGCCCATCACCTGGAGACTGGATAAAGAAGATGTGTTTTTTTTTTTATAAAATGGAGTACAATTCTGCCATAAAGAATGACGAGATTGATTCATTTAGGTGCAAATGGATGTACCTGGATGACACGCTAAGGAGTGAAATCAATAGAGCACAGATAGGCAAATACTGGATCTTCTCATTGATATGAGCACCGGTAGATGCAAATGAGCTCCAGTAGTATGACAATCTTTTTAGAATGGGAAATTTGCAAAGGAAATTTGGTGGGGGATGTAATGAGGGGAAGGAATAAATATGATTCTGAAAGAAAATAAAAGAGCATGTATATAGGGGGTGGGGAGGTGTGGGTGGGGATATGGGTAAAAATGAGAATTGACTGTGTCATATATTGGTACAAATTCCCCAGTGTTATGTATGAGTGTGAGATGTATGCAAATTGTACCAATAAAGAATGCAATTTTAAAAAAAGGAAGGAAACACCTCAAATCTATGCTATTAGGAATGAAAAAGAGGAATTCACCACTGATCCGATGGAAGTCCAGAGGATAATAAACACATACTTTGAAAATTTGTATTTCAGTAAGATGGAAAATGTAGAAGAAATGGGTAGATTCCTACACACACATGACCTTCCAAAGCTGAATGAAGAGGATATAAAAATGTTAAATACCCCAATATCAATTTGTGAAATTGAACATGTAATAAAAAATCTACAAAGAAAAGCCCTGGTCCTAATGGGTTTACCGCTGAATTCTACAAAACTTTCAAGAGTTAATGCCACTACTTCTCCAACTTTTTAATGAAATTGAAAGGGAAGCAGTACTCCCAAATTCATTCCTTGAAGCAAACATTACCTTGATTCCAAAAGGAGAAAATGACCCAACCTGAAAAGAGAACTATGGGCCTTAATGGAACATTGATGCAAAAATCCTCAACAAGATACTGGCCAACAGAATACAGAGAATCGTCAAGAAGATCATACACCCTGATCAAGTTGGATTCATCCCAGGGATGCAAGGATGGTTCAACATATGTAAATCAACAAACATAATTCACTATATCAACAGACTCAAGGGCAAAAACCAGATGGTCATCTCAATAGATGCTGAGAAAGCATTTGACACAATCCAACACCCATTCATGATCAAAACCCTACAGAAAATTGGAATAGCCGGGCATGGTGGGTCACACCTGTAATCCCAGCACTCAGGAGGCAGAGACAGGAGGATTGCTGAGTTCAAGACTTGCCTAGGCTACACTGTGAGTTCAGAGCCAGCCTGAACTACAAAGCAAGACCCTGTCTCAAAAAAAAAAAAAATCACATTCTATACATGAATAACAGATTGAGAAAGAGATGGGGAGTCAGTTCCTCTCACAATAGCAGAAAAATGAAATATCTAGGAATCAGTCTAACAAAGGAGATAAAGGACCTCTACTCTGAAAACTACAACACTCTGAAAAAGGTTGAAGAGGATATCAGAAAATGGAAAGACATCCCTTGTTTCTGGATAGGAAGAACCATCATCATCAAAATGGTTATACTCCCACAACTACTATATAGATTCAATACAACCCCAATTGAAATCCCAAGAGCATATTTCACAGATCTAGAAAAATTCATCTGGAGCCACAAGAGATCTAGAATAGCAAAAGCAATTCTAGGAAACAAGGACATGGCTGGGGTATCACTATCCCCAACTTGTAACTTTAGTACAAAGCCACTGTAATAAAAATGACATGGTACTAGCAAAGGAACAGACCTGAGGATCAGTGAAACAGATTAGAAAATCCAGAAATAACTCCAGATACACTAAGTCACCTTATCTTTGACAAAGGATCCAAACACCCTCAATGGAGGAAAGATAGCCTCTTTAACAAATGGTGCTGGTAAACCTGGGCTTCAACCTGCCAAAGACTGGAGCTAGATCCATCTCTTTCACTGTGTACTAAAGTAAAATCAAAGTGGATGAGAGACCTAAATGTTAAAACAGAGACTCTAAACCTGCTGCAAAACAGGTCATGTAAAATTCTTGGACACACTGGCTTAGGGAAAGACTATGAACAAAACCTTTATAGCTCAAGAACTAGCAGAAGGAATCAACAAATGGGATCTCATCCTACTAAAAAGCTTCTGCACAGCAAAAGTAACCACAGGCAGGGCCAGAGATTTAGCTCAGTGATTCCAGCGCCTGCCTCACAAGCGCAAGGTCCTGAGTTCGATCTCTGGTAACCACATACAATGCTGGATGTGGTGACTCACGCCCACCAGCAATCCATACCACATACCACAGTGCCAGGAGTGGTGGTTCACGCCTGTAATCCCAGCACTCGGGAGGCAGAGACAGGATTGCTGAGTTTGAGGCTTGCCTGGGCTACATAGTGAGCTCAAGGCCAGCCTAAACTACAAAGCGAGACCCTGTCTCAGAAAAAAAAAAAAAGTAACCACAGGCAGAGCTAAAAGACAACAAACAATATGGGAAAAAAATGTTTACTGTTTCTTAGACAAAGGACTACTATCTAGAATATATAAAAAACTTAAGGGATGGAGTTTTAGCTCAGTGGTTCTGGCGCACCTGCCTCCCAAGTGAAAGGCCCTGAGCGATCAGGTAACCACATACAATGCTGGGCTTGGTGACTCATGTCCACCAGCCATCAATACCACATACCACAGTGCCAGGCGTGGTGGCTCACGCCTGTAATCCCAGCACTCCGCAGGCAGAGACAGGAGGACTGCTGAGTTGGAGGCTTGCCTGGGCTACATAGTGAGCTCAGGGCCAGCCTGAACTATAAAGCGAGACCCTATCTCAAAAAAAAAAAAACCTTAAAAATTGCCCTCCCCCCAATTTATAGACCCAATTCAAAAACAGGCACCTGAAATGAACAGACATTTTTCAGAGGAAGAAGTAAAAGCAGCGAAGAAGCATATGAAGAAATGCTCAATATCACTGGTCTCTAGAGAGATACAAATGAAAACAACACTGAAATTTCACTTCACAAAGAATGGCTGCTAGTGTGAAATTAATAAATGCTGGTAAGGCTACAGGGAGGAGGAAGGAAATCTTCTCCACTGTTGGTAGGAATGTAGACTGGACAACCACTATGGAGATCAGTGTGGAGATTTCTCAAAAACTAGGATTAGAGGTCTCATTTGACCCTGCTATTCCCCTTCTAGGAATATATATGAAAGAGTTAAAAGAATCCTATCATAGAGACCTATGTGCACCCATGATCATAGCAGTTCAGTTTGTGATAGCTAAACCTTGGAAACAACCCAAATGCCCATCAACTTGAGAATGGATAAAGAATATGTGGTTATTTATAAATCAGAGTATTAGTTTGCCATAAAGAATGGTAAGTTTGAGTTATTTATACTCAAATGAATGTACCTTGAGGATACACTCCTAAGTGAAATAAATAGGACACAGATATGTAAATATCCTATCTTTTCTCTGGTATAAGAATCTGAAAAGGTAAATAAGTTCTAGAATGTGTGATAGATATCGTGAAATAGAAAATATTCAAAGGGTAGGGGTAATGAGGGGAAAGAAAAAATACAATGTTGAAAAAAAAAAGAAAGCATATGTATATAGTGGCTGGGGTTGTAGTTTGGGTAGGGGAATGGATAAAAATGAGAATTAATGCTGGGCGTGGTGGCTCACGACTGTAATCCCAGCACTCAGGAGGCAGAGATAGGAGGATTGCTGAGTTTGAGGCTTGCCTGGGCTACATAGTGAGCTCAGGGCCGGCCTGAACTACAAAAGCGAGACCCTGTCTCAAAAAAAAAAAAAAAATGAGAATTAACTCATGTCATATACTGGTACAAATTCCCAATGCTGACTGTGATCACAATGTGTATATAAAATGTACCAATAAAGGATTCAATTTTAAAAAAAGGAACTGAGAGAGCACATAGTAAAGTGCAATAGGAGGGCCCATGGTTTAGCTCAGTGGTTCCAGCGCCTGCTTAGGAAGCACAAGGTCCCTGGTTCAATCCCCAGTAACCACATACCACAATACTGGGCATGGTGACTCACGCCCACCAGCAATCAGTACCATATATCACAAAGCCAGGCCTGGTAGCTCATTCCTGTCATCCCAGCATTTGGGAGGCAAAGGTGGGAGGATTGCTTGCCTGGGTTATATAGTGAGCTCAGGGCTAGCCTGAACTACAAAGTGAGACCCTGTGTCAAAAAAAAAAAAAAAAAAGGCTCTTCCCCCATTTTGTGGTCCGCCATGGAGGCGATGTTGAAGTTGTGGCCGGGACGCGGCGTTTTTGACTGAGTGGGTAGGCCAGGCGAGGCAAAAGGCAAGTCGCGCGGCGCAGCAGAGGACAGGCCCGAACCCGTGAACGCTGTCATGTACGGCACGGGAGGCGGCCGCGCCAAGCCGGAAAGGAAGGGCGGTGCGAAGGAGGACCCCGGGCCCGGCGGCGCGGGCAGCGGGAGCAGCCGAGTGGAGCTGCTGGTCTTCGGCTATGCCTGCAAACTGTTTCGGGACGACGAGCGGGCCCTGGCCCAGGAGCAGGGACAGCATCTCATCCCCTGGATGGGGGACCCCAAGATCCTTATCGACAGATACGATGGGCGCGGGCACCCGTACGACCTCTCTATGTACGATGCCGAGTATGCCACCTGGAACCGAGACTACCAGCTGTCGGAAGAGGAGGCGCAGGTAGAGGCGCTGTGTGATGAAGAGAGGTATTTAGCCTTGCATACGGACTTGCTTGAGGAGGAGGCGAGGCAAGAGGAAGAGTACAAACGATTGAGCGAAGCCCTGGCAGAGGATGGGAACTATAGCGCTGTGGGATTCACTTAATGGTAGTGACTACTATGACCCATCAGAGCCCACGGAAGAGGAGGAGCCTTCGAAACAGAGAGAAAAAAATGAGGCTGAAAATCTGGAAGAAAATGAAGAGCCTTTCATTGCCCCATTAGGGCTGAACGTCCCCCCCAGATGTGGAGCTGCCACCCACTGCCAAGATGCATGCCATCATCGAGCACACGGCCAACTTTGTGTGCAAGCAGGGAGCACAGTTTGAAATAATGCTGAAAGCCAAGCAGGCCCGGAACTCTCAGTTTGACTTCCTACGCTTCGATCACTACCTCAACCCCTACTACAAGTTCATCCAGAAGGCTATGAAGGAAGGACGGTACACAGTGTTAGCAGAAAACAAAGCAACCGAAGAGAAAAAAAAGTCAGGGACGAACTCTGACAATGAGGATGAGGATGAGGAGGAAGACGGGAGTTATCTGCACCCATCTCTCTTTGCCTCCAAGAAGAGCAGCCGCCTTGAAGAGCTGATGAAGCCCTTGAAGGTGGTAGACCCAGATCATCCCCTGGCAGCCCTGGTGCGTAAGGCACAAGCCGATAGTTCTGCCCCCACCCCGCACACCACAGACGGCACGCCCACGCAGCCCTCCCAGGTGGAGTACGCGACAGACTGAAGGTGACCAAGGTCCAGAGCAAAAAGCAGACACTGGCTGTTTCTGCCCCTTTGTAACACATGTTAACTCCTGGTTGGCAGGGGTGGTGTGCCCCTCATCTTCCTTGTCTGCAGTGCAGGCTGAGAAGCGATCGCCGCCCTGAACAGGACGAGGCTCTGTGTTGGAACCAGGGAGAGAGGGCGTCGAGTGGATACTTAGAGCAGTCTGTGCTCTGGACGGCTTGTGCTAATGTTGTGAGCGTGCACCGTTGCTGATGTCAGGATTGGGTAGACACAGTTCTGCGAAGAAGAGTGGGAAATGTGGGCCCGCGTGGCATAAGGCAGCGGGAGTGATTGGTTTCAGAACCCCCAGCAGCTAGAAAAACCTTCAGCTTTCTTCTTCCTGTAGACATTAAAAATCACCTCTAGAGGACTTACTGACCTAATAAAGGCTCATCTTATTAAAAAAAAAAAAGTACAACAGGAGCTGGAGAATGTACAACTTTTGTTGGGATTCTTTAATCAATGGCTTAGTTGACTCTTCCCTTTCCTAGGTTCTTTCTTTTCTGCATAATCCTGTTTAGACCCTGCCTGCTTCGTTTTCAAAATTTCTTTTGTAGGAACACATAAGACCATTCAACAACCAGATGCTCATACCCTCCTCCTCTGCCCCCTGGGATTCCAGGACAGCCTTTTGAGCCTCCCTCTTTAATGCCCCTGTACAGCAGAAAGTTGATTCAGAAGAGACCTTTACCCCTACTGCATAACAACAAAAAGCTAGAGTGTTATCGAGTCCCCACCCTACAAAAGGGTCCCTAAACTGTTCCAGATGTAAAAAAGGCTTGGGTCACTTCACACCCCTACACTGTGCTAGATCCAATATGGCCCTCTTTACTATGCACACACCAAAGGGCACCCCATCCCTGTCACCCTGGGCAAGCCAATCCCAATCCACCACAATGCTCTTCCAAACCCAAAGACCCCATAACCCCACTCCACTTCCCAACACCTTCTCTTGCCATTGTCAGAGAAAGCCCAGCAACTTTCACCTCCATTAAAGCTTTGCAATGGGTGTTCCTATTTAGGCTTGTTTTTCTTTCATGGATAAACCAACATATCCAGTTTGGGTTAAATTTTTGAAAAAGATACCCCTCCAGCTTATTTAGCTAGGGCTAATGGCTTGCTACGCCCCACTGCCATCAAAGTCACAAGTATCACTCTGTGTTTCTGCCATACCTCACTGAAAAAGGCCCCAGATGTCTCAGCCAACTAGAACCGAAGAATCCCTTCAGGACTGGACTCAAACATGTAAAACCTCGGGATTCAACAAGACTTCAGAGACATCACTAGCAGGCAAGTCCTGCTCTAGTCACACTGGGAGCTGACTAAGCCTGAAAACACTGTTCACAGGATGCCTCAAGTCACCCTTGGATTTTTTATCATTATCCCTGGTTTTCTAGGCTTATTTGGAATGCTTAATTGTTGATGTGGGGCTTTTTACAGTTGCCCTAGAAGACTGGACAACTGTTCTTAGGAATCTCCTAGCTTTTGTCTTTACCTTTAGCATGACAGAGAAATATCAGCCCTTGCCTTGCCTCCATTTGTCTTCTATAGATTGGGGTTTTGTTTTTGAAATTTAAAACCAATTTGTACCGCAGGGCACATGCTCAATGTATCAAAATGCCATTTGAACTTTGTGACCTTTCCAGGGTTCTATTAGCGTCACCCCTAGGCCTCAGGAAGGTTAAGCTCCTCCTGTTTCGAAGAATGTTGGACTATGCTCTGCCACCTTGGAAGAATGCTAAATTCAAGGCTGGTGATTTAATTCAACGGTACAGCACCTGTCAAGTGCAAGATCCTGAGTTTGATTCCCAGTACCTAAAAAAATAAAAATAAAAAAATGTTAAGCTCCATCCCCTTAGTAATGTTCTGTTTATTCCACCCCTTCACAAGAATGTTAACCTCTACCCCTTACAAAAATGTTCTGTAATTCCTCCCTCTACTTCAGTGAGCATGGTTGCCTGCTCTATACAGATCCCTATACAAGGAGACTGACATTTTTGGTAGAGGGCTCAAACTTCAAGTATGAACTCCTCTGATCCTGCAAGCATAATTAAGATTTTTCTGTACCTCTTTGAGTAACCATTGGATTCTAGAGACTTCAAATTGTGATAGTTAAGACCCAGAGCTGTAATAGTTGCCTGTAGCACTGAGCTGCTCTGCTGCAACAGGCATAGGGTATTTCACCAGTATTCTCTGTCCCCTTTAAAGATTGTTTAACCTCTGACCTAAACTGATAATGGCCAACACTAAGAATCTGATGTTGCTATTGGTTTCTATGGTGATAGTCTTGGTACATGATGGCACAGATCCATTACCCTCTTACTTCATTAATGCTCTAGAGTTGGTCCATGCCCTACTAAACCAATGCCACTCCAGTCTTGCAGAGGACTGCTGGTTATGCTTTTCTATTTCCTCAACCTCCACAGAGGCCATCTCTGTTTCATGCCAGAAACAGAAACCCTCCTTCCATTAAAGTCACTGTTTCACTCAAAGACAACTTCCACAGGAAGTCAGACCACAACACACAGACCTATTATTTGGTCCTATCGTTATTGATGTTAAATTAATCTTCCAGGCCTTCTTCTGTATAAAGTAGCCCTCCCTTCCAGAGGACCTCCTCTCCTCTGCTGTTTTGGCACCTCCGCAAGACACTGGTACATCTACTTCCCTGACTGTTAACTTCACCTTAATCTTATATCCATCCCATAAACATCTTAATATAGGAGTCAACTCAGACATTTGAAAATACTACATTACTGGCCAGCCCAGACTAGATACCTCACAGCTGATCAATGTGGAATAAAGGACACTTCTCTAAGGGACTAGAACTCCCTTGCCTAGGGGACTGCTAGGGAACCATGGTACCCTCAACCCCTTCCAAATGTCTAACCCAATCTCAAGGACTCATAAGAGTGATTACTAGAGGCTGGGGATTTAGCTCAAGTGGTACCATGCCAACCTTGGACACACAAGGGCCCAAGTTTGATCCCTGGTACTGCAAAAACAAAAACAAAAAAAAAACAAGAGTGGTTACTAGGATCTCCAGTAGTGTGATTGGTTAGTGTGTGGTACTTACATGAGTGGTTACTAATTGATACAAACAGGTTCCTGTTATAGTGGAAAAATAAAACTTAAGATGTTACCCAATAGACTCAGAGGACAAGCATTCCCTCTTATGGAAGCAGCCCTAGTCTTCACACTGAATACATAGAAAGGAGATCAAGGAGCTATTGTACATCATTATAGTGTCCACAATTTTTTGTCTGTCTTTGTCTGACATTTTTGTGGCTCTGTAGGACTTCTGCCTAATCTCTGGCTCTCTGTAAAAGGACAGGAAATCTGCACTCTTGTCTATATTAGTTCCAAGATAAACACTATCCCTGGGGACACTGACCTTCCAATCTCAATCAGGCAGTAAACAATGTGAAGCTACCTTCCTGATAGGAGGCTTAGAGAAAACTTCAGGGATTGGGACTGGAATCCCAGGCATAGCCATTTCATCCCTCACCTACCTGTTACTCTTTCAGGATTTAATAAACAGGTTAGAAGAAATCTCTAATTCTGCAACAGACCTACAAAAAGAGACAAAGAATCTAGCTGCAGTCACTTTTCAAAACCACTTTGCCTAGGACTTATTAACAGCAGAAAAAGGGGGTACCTGTATCTTTCTCAAGAAAGAGTGTTGTTTCTTTATTAGCAGATCAGAGGTCACTCATCAAGCTATAAAAAGTCTCTAAGACAGAGCTGACAAACTCCAAGATCAATCTCAAAACCAGCAAGTTTTGGGAGTTTCTCCTGGGATATAACAGGGTGACATGTTGAATCCTCTGCTCAGAACTTTGGTCCCAACTTTCTGCTGCTGCTGATTGGCCTGTGTCTCTATTCAGGTGCTTTACAGAATTCCTACAAGGTTCAGGTTCCCACAAGATACCTCAATTACTGGTGAGAATTCACTTGAACTGTAACCCTGCAGTAATTAGTAATAACCTATGAGGCTACACTGATATTATAAAAAGAGGGGAAATGACAAAGCAATAGTACACAATAGGACAAGCCTTTGTCCCCCACAAAGTAATTTTCCATGAAGTGTTCTGTTCCAGAAATATAACTATTTGTGGTGCACGGTGTTCCTGTCCAACATGTCAAAATGTTCTCAAGTCTTTGAGCTGTACCACAGTACTACCAGAGGTTTCAAGTATGTTGTTAACTCTTTCCCTTTGCTTCTGTGAGCATGCAGGCCAAATGTGTTTCAAGAATGTTCTGTTGGGCTGGAGATTTAGGTCTGGTTCCAGTGCCTGCCTCACAAGCGCAAGGTCCTGAGTTTGATCCTGGTAACCACATACAATGCTGGGCGTGGTGACTCACACCCACCAGCAATCAATACCACACACCACAGTGCTGGGCATGGTGGCTCATGCCTGTAATCCCAGCACTCCGGGAGACAGAGACAGGAGGATTGCTGAGTTTGAGGCTTGCCTGGGCTACATAGTGAGCTCAGGGCCAGCCTGAACTACAAAGTGAGGTCCTGTCTCAAAAAAAAAAAAAAAAAGAGAATGCTCTGTTAACTTCACCCCTTCATTTCTGTTAGCATGCTTACCTAGAGTTTCCAGAATGTTCCATAACTCCATTCTCCTGTTTATGTGAGCATGCTCATCCAGCATATGGGATCACTCTCCTACATTGTAGATCTCTACATAAGGTTGTTTCCATTTCTATTCAGCACTCAGAATTTGGAAAAGGCAAAATTCTCTAACCCAGGGCCACTTGAATCTTCAAATCACTGAAGCTGCAGCATGTGGCTGTAACACTGATCTGTCTCACTTTGCCCTAATGGGAGGATCACATCTTCAATTTCAAAGGTTCAAGGTCAAAGTCAATTCATTGGAATCATTTCAAAAACAGAAGAAAACTGGTTGTAGTAGTTTACTTCTGTAATCACTGTCCTCTGGCAGAATTTGGTTGGAGATGGCAAGTACATTCCAGGACCAAGCAACTTAGCAAGATAGCGAGACTCTGTTTCTAAAAAGAAATTTAAAAAGCAGTGAAGATGTAGATCAGTAAAAATTCTAGGTTCAGGGTTAAGGAGTTAGCTCAGTAGTTCCAGCATCTGCCTCAAAAGCACAAAATCCCAAATTCAATCCCTGGCAATGCCAGGTGTGGTGGCTCACACCTATAATCCCAGCACTTAGGAGGAAGAGGAAGATTTGCTGTGAGTGTGAGGCTGGTCTGGGCTACATAGTGAACTCAGGCTCAGCCTAAACTACAAAGCGAGACTCTATCTCAAAAAAAAAAAAATCATAGGTTCAGTCTTCAGTACTGTAAATGAAACTCAAATCCTTGTGCATTCTTTCCTATCTCCCAACTTCTACATTCGAACACCAATGTCCTCAAGACCCCGATGACAGGACATTTTGGACTCTAATTCCATGTCTCACCCTCCTGCAACTTAAAATTCCCTTCAGAGAAGGGGATGCAGCTCTGTGGCACCACCATCTGCCTGGCAATCAAAAGGTCCTGCAATCCTCAGTACTGAAAAAATAAATACAAAAAATAAAATAAAATCCTTTTAGGCACACAACTATAGAGTTCTGAGCCTTGTGAAACCAACTATGCATTCTTTTTCTTGAGACAGGGTCTCACTTTGCAGTTCACAGCAGCTCTGAACTCACTATGTAACCTAGGCTGGCCTCAAACTCATAGGATCCTCCCACCTCATCCTCATGAATGCTAGGATTACAGGTATGTGCCTCCATGTCTATCTATGTGCCTCCATGTCTATCTACGTATTCTTAGTAACAGCCATCTTAATCCTTTTCATTCTATGAATGTTTTCTGTTGTAACACTGAGTCCACAAGGGACTCCCCAGGGCTTCTATCTACAGATAGAGCTAGCATTCATTTGTTGAACAAAACCTTTAAAAAAAAAAAAAAACACTCTTGTGGGCCGGAGATTTAGCTCAGCGGTTCTGGTGCCTGCCTTGCAAGTGCAAGGTCCTGAGTTCAATCCTGGTAACCATAAACAATGTTGGGTGTAGTGACTCAGGCTCACCAGCCATCAATACCACATACTACAGTGCCGGGCTCACGCCTGTAATCCCAGCACTCGGGAGGCAGAGGCAGGCAGATTGCTGAGTTGGAGGCTTGCCTGGGCTACATAGTGAGCTCAGGGCCAGCCTGAACTACAAAGTGAGACTCTGTCTCAAAAAAAAAAAACAAAAACACTCTTGCTATGTAGTCCAGGCTGGTCTTGAATTTATTATGAACCCCAAACTAGCCTTGAACTGCCAGCAATCCTCCTGCCTTACTCTAAGCGCTAGGCTTATAGGCATGCACCACCATACCTGATTAAATATTAATTTTTATGCCCACTGAATATCCAGTGTGCTCCCACAAAGGGAGATCATCACCACAAACATTAATGTTACTTAAGGAACAAGACAGCATACTTATTCTTTTGTCTTTCCATGCTCTTCAGGAAAATAATTATGATTTTTCCAAATCTGTAAAAGATATTATAGGTGACATTTTTGAGATTTTCAGGTCCCACCTGAAGAATATCACCCATTACAATCACTGAATTCCACTGCTTTCTGAGGCTGATCTTTTTTTTTTTTTTTTTTGAGACAGGGTCTCGCTTTGCAGTTCAGGCTGGCCCTGAGCTCACTATGTAGTCCAGGCAAGCCTTGAACTCAGCAATCCTGTCCCTGCCTCCCGAGTGTTGGGATTACAGGCGTGAGCCACCACGCCCGGCACTGTGGTATGTGCTATTGATTACTGGTGGGCATGAGTCTCCACGCCCAACATTGTATGTGGTCACCCAGGAATGAACTCGGGACCTTGCACTTGCGAGGCAGGCACCGGAACCACTGAGCTAACCCTCTGGCCCTCTGAGGCTGATCTTTGAGTCTAACACCAAGCAACTGTGTATGGGTGAAAAAACTGTGAAATGCACCTTTTCTTTAAAAAAGAACAATGTACACACTGATACATTAGCTTACTATATGTAAAATTCCCAAGAAACAAACCATGAATAACCCAAGTTCTTTTACTGTAAAGAAATCATGGAAATGCATTCCTATTATCCCAGCATCTTAGGGGTGAAGGGCCTAAGGCAAAAGGATGGAAGGAGCCAGGGATTTAGCTCAATGGTTCAGCTGTCTCTCTCCCAAACACAAGGCCCTGAGTTCAATCCCAGCTAACAACAACAAAAAAGACCGAAGGACTAAAAGTGCAACCCAAGGCTGAACTGCTGAGCAAGATGCTGTCTCAAAATAGATGTACACCCTTATTCATAGCAGCTCAGTTCTTGATAGCCCAATCTTGGAAACAACCCAAATGCCCATCAACTGGAGACTGGATAAAGATGTGTTTTTAATGGAGTATTACTATGCCATAAAGAATGACAAGATTAATTCATTTATGTGCAAATGGATACACCTGGAGGACACACTAATAAGTGAAATAAATAGATCACAGATATGCAAATATCAGATCTTTTCTTTGATATGAGCACCTGTAGATGCAAAGGTCCTCTAGAATGTATGATAGTTTTTGTAGAATGGGAAATATCCAAAAGGAATTTGGTGTGGGAACATAATGAGGGGAAGGAATAAATATGATTCAGAAAAAATAAAAGAGTATGTACATAGGGGGTGGGTGGGTAAAAATGAGAATTGACCTGTGTCACATATTGGTACAAATTCCCCAATATTGTGTGTGATTGTGAACTGTGTGTATATAATGTAACAATAAAGAATTCAATTAAAAAATACTAAAAAAAAAAAAAAGATTCCCCCAGATTCAAAGCCAGCCTGAGCTACATAGTGAGTTCAAGGCCAGTCTGAATTACATAGCAAGACACTGCCTCAAAAAAAATTTTTAAGGGCCACAGATTTAGCTCAGTGGTTCTAGCATCTGCCTCAAAAGCACAAGGTCCCAAGTTCGATCCCTGGTATCACATATTCCACAATGCCAGGTGTGGAGGCTCACATCCACAATCCCAGCAATCAGTACCACACACCACAACATGGGTGTGGTGGCTCACACCTATAATCCAGCACTTGGGAGGCAGAGGCAGAAAGACTGCTGTGAGTTCGAGGCTTGCCTTGGCTACATAGATAGTGAGCTCAGGGTCAGCCTGAACTACAGGCTTTTGAGATCCTGTCTCAAAAAAAAAATGAAAATAAAAAAATTTTTAAGTACTCTATACATTCATAGTATTTTTCCTTCAGTGAATAGCAATTTTTTTTTTTTGGAGACAGGGTCTCACTTTGTAGTTCAGGCTAGCTCTGAGCTCACTATGCAGCTCAGGCAAGCCTCGAACTCAGCAATCCTCCTGTCTCTGCCTCCCGAGTGCTGGGATTACAGGCGTGAGCCACCACGCCTGGCGTGAATAGCAATTATTGAGGGAAGAAAAGTATTTATTTTATGAAGTGGGATAGAAAAAATTAAAATGGGGCTAGGGATGTAGCTCAACAGCACAGTGCCTGCTTGGCAAGCACAAGGCCTGAGTTTAATTCCCAGCCCCCCTTTCCAATAAATACAATGAACAGAAACACAGGAAGAACTGGAGGGGTCACTATGGAGTGTGTTGAAGACCAGGCATCTGACAGCATCTGAGGTCACCTGAGGATACAATCCCATTGTTTAGCTCAGGCACACAATGCGGCTTCATTATGTAATAATGAATCAGCATACACAACCAAGCACATGCCACATAGCCTGCAAGGTCACCCAGAATATTTTATCTTAGTCTTAGTAAGTTGACAAAAACTACTATATGTGGTAGAAATTAAAAGTTTGGCTCCTGCTTTGTAATGTCTGCTCCACACATTCTTTTCTTTGGGAACCTCAACTGACCCAACATTTGTTCAGCCCACTGGCCCCAACAGTTGACACAGTCTAGCCTGATGGTTAGACGAGTGTTCCCACTATAGTGTCTGCAGAAGTGGGGCCAGAGAGTAGGGCGAACCCTGGGAGTTACTACAATGCATCCCCTGGCCTTACTCTGGGTGCCAATATCAACCTTCTTGGCAACATGGCAATCTCCTAGGAGGTGGTCCATTTAACACCCCTAGGTGTTCTATAGGCCTCAGAAACAATGGAAATACAAATTCTTATACCCCATCGAGTCAGCAGGGAAGGTGTCTTGGTTATTTTGGTCTCTTCCACCATGTGAGGTGGTGTCTGCATGGCTGCTACGGCTCTAGGATGAAGGGGCTAACAACACAGAGATAAACCCATGGGAAATAGCCCAATTATCCAGCATAACCAATACCTACTCCATGTGCTAGATTTTGCAGGATGCACAGAGGATGGCCCTTGGAGAAGGTAACCATACTATAATAAATTGGCTGATGACAGCAGCATGCATGTTTTGGTCAAACCCAGATGACTTGCTAAAGCAAATCATGAAATGGACATAAGGCAAGATGATAGTTGCTGCTCACTATAGTAACCCTGATGAATAACTGCTCACAGCATGTATGAATTATCTGGTCCTGGCCAGCAGGCATATTTGGCACAGTGGCAATCTTACTAGCACCTTTTGCAGATCATTTGACTCATGATGTGGTGGGCACTTTGGTGCATTTAGGCAAGACAGAGGTGATGGGCCAAGATAAGGTGAGACCAGTAAAAACCCAGCTGTCAAAGTAGAAAAAATAAGCAGTCTTGGGATGAGCAAGACCAATCCTGCAGAGGCAGATCTTAGACCCTTGAAGGTAAGCTAACTCCAAATCTGGACAACTTTGATGTTTTAGACACAGAGAAGGGGTAGCCCTTAGATGTGCTGCCGCCTCATGGAAGCAGTTATGGCATGACCAGCAATACTAGCCCATGGGCCCAAAGGTAAAGGCCATCTGTAAACCAGGAGTAGCTGATGCTAGTTGCCTTTTACCTAGACTAGGAGATAGGCCAAGGTACCCTGTTGCTAAGGACCTCAGGAGACTGGTGGCCACGTGTGGAATTAACTATTTATTGGTCACAAAAATTGTGCAGCACGTACTGGCATTAGTGGATACTAAAGCCAAGTCAACACTGAAGTATGACAACCTAGACCATTATGCAGGACCCACTGAATACATAGAAGGTATGAAAGTCATTATATTACTCTCCAGAAGACTAAAATGAATTTGGGGATCATGCATTTGGCCCCGTGTCCCTCTAATGTTATATTTCCCTAGTTGCTGAATACATAGTCAAGGTGAACATACTGACTGGCACCAGGTTATGGAAATCACTACATTACACTCCAGAAGATCAAAGTGAATTTAGGGATCATGGGTTTGGCCCCATGTTCCTCTAATGTTTGTATTTCCCCAGTTGCTGAACACATACTCAAGGTAAACATACTGACTGGCTCCAGGTTAGGTACCTCACAGGAAGAATTGTTTGCAGATTCATGTGAGCTAAGGACATCCTCATTACACATCACTCTCCTGCAGGCAATGTGGGCTGTGTGTGAGGTAGCACCACTTGCCTGGGGGTCATGAGGAAATAGGACAGACTCTTTTGAGGTTGGAAGAAACAGGGGTGATATGCCCTGCACAAAGTCTTTTCAATTCCCATCTGGCCTGTGCAGAAGCCCAAGGGCTGATAACACTACAGAGTGGACCAACACGCTCTTCTCCATTGCTGTTATACCTGAGAGTCAAGACCGGTTTGCCTTTACCTAGGAGGACAGCAAATGGACTCTCCAAGTGTTGCCACAAAGGTATTTGCATAGCCCTACCTAGTGCCATAGCACAGGAACTGGCCATGTAGACCAAGCCACAATCTGTGTTTCTGTTCTATTAATGATGTCTTGTTAACTTTTGATTGCCTTACAGATTTGGAACCTGCTATATAATCTAAAGGAAGCTTTGCTGACCAGATTATGGGCCATCAACAAAGACAAGAGCCAGAGCCCTGGCTTATCTGTCAAATTGTTGGGAGTTACCTGATTGGGTAAGACGAAAGTAATCCCTCATGCAATAGCTGGTAAGATTCAGGCAGACCCCAGACCGACAACTGTATGTCAGTCACAAGCATACATGGGCTTGTTAGGTTTCTGGAAGACCTTCATTCCACACCTAGACCACTTGTTGAGCCTTTTATATCAGATGACTCAAAAGGGTGCAACATGGGATTGAACAGATGCAGCAGAAGCTGCACTCCAGGACTCAAAGGGAGCAGTTGCTCAAATATAAGCCCTTCAAGTTATTGGCCCTACCCTGCCTTTCACCCTAATGGTGAACATGGATAAGGTTGGGTTCAACTAGAGTTTGTAACAAAAGGGGAGGGGGAAACACTCTATTGGCTTTTGGTCACAGTTGTGAAAAGGAGCTGAAAGCAGTTATTCCCTGATTGAGAAGCAGCTGGCTGTGGTACATTCCACTCTGCACACCTGTGAAGGACTCATAAGGCAGCAGATTGGAAATGCAAACTACCCATAGGTACATAGTACATAGATGTCTTGTCCCAAGAATGGAGTGGCTCAGGTCCCCACCATAGCACAATGGGTAATGTATTTATAGCAAAGGACCTCTTTTTTGCCAGCTTTTCTAGTGGCCAAACTGGCAGCAGTAGTGGAACTTGTGACCTACATGTTCTAAGAAGCTGTATAGGATGATACATTACTGTTCATGACCCCTAGTCCTTACATGGAAGGGAAGTACAGACCCCTGGTTGTCTAGTATACTGATGGCTTTAGTCATGGCACAATCCTGTAATGGACAGTACAGATAGGATATCAACTTCTATGGGGCACTGATTATGGCAAGATTTACAGACACGTGGGCAGATTATCATACATGTAGTGTACCATATGTCACGACATAGGTCTCTCCTCTCACTAAAGAATGATTAAGCAGGGCCAGAGGGTTAGCTCAGCGGTTCCGGCGCCTGCCTCACAAGCGCAAGGTCCTGAGTTGGATCCCGGTAACCACATACAATGCTGGGCGTGGAGACTCATGCCCACCAGCAATCAATACCACATACCACAGTGCCGGGTGTGGTGGCTCACACCTGTAATCCCAGCACTCAGGAGGCAGAGACAGGAGGATTGCTGAGTTCGAGGCTTGCCTGGGCTACATAGTGAGTGCAGAGCCAGCCTGAACTACAAAGCAAGACCCTGTCTCAAAAAAAAAAAAAAAAAGATTAAGCAGACTTTTTGACAAAGGTAGCAGTCTTCTAGGGCCACTGTCAGCAGTCATGCCTTGGCTTAATGCAAAATTGGGGTAGCACAGCAATGGCATTTGGATATCACTCCAACAGAGGCATGAGTATCAGTGAAAGTGTGCCCTTAAATCTGTCCAACTGGCCCCTTACAGGAAAGTGCCCACTCAAGTGGGGGAAATACCACAAGAACCCTATCCCCTTCAACAATGGCAGGTAGACTATATCAGGTCCCTGCCTCTCCCACAAGGATATAAATATGCTCTAACTGCTATGGGTATAGGCTTTGCGCACTCCATGCCCTCTGCTGACCAGCCTCATAGCATTAAGGCAATACAGTGGTTGACTGCAGCATATGGGATGCCACTAGGAATAGCATCTTACCAGGGAAGCCATTTCACAGGGTGTCAGATACAATAGCGGGGTAGAGACTATGATATTACCTGGCACTTTCATGTGCCCAACTGGCTGCAAGTTGCTGCTAAGATCGAGAGATATAATGCCTGGTTTACCTGACTCCAAAATTTATCAGGTGGGTGTAGGACTTACCATAAGCTGTTCAATTGCCCAATGATCAGCCCCAACAGGTGACAGGCCATTGAACTGCCTTCTGAAAACACATCTGACTAATCTGTGCATTCAACTAGCACTGCAAGGTCCTAAAGTGGTAAAAGGAGTTCTGATCCTCCCCACACTAGAGCCTATGCAACCTGAACCTAGTACCAATAGGCTTAGGAGCATGCCACAAATCCTCTGCTGCAGAACTGGGTATACTTCTTAAAGTCCTTGGGGGAAGAGTATTGTGTTATGCCACAGAGGTGCAGCCCTGGACTTCAACATGGCCTCTGAAAGCCCTGGTATGCTCACCACCCAATGCCGGAGCCATCATCTAAAGAGAAGTGGCATTGTGGCTGCTTGGCCTTTTTCCCTAGTGGTGACAGACCTGACTGTAAATCTCCTTGCCTCTAGTGGCAACAAGGACGCAGGCGTGACATTCTAAACTGGGAGGTAAAATGATCCCTGCCGCGTTACATGGCAGGATGAACATGTGAACTGCATCCTCCCCAAAAGGTAAAACTTCCCTATGAAGATTTCTCTTCTGGCCTCTTCTGACAGGATGAGTCAAGCTAACGGCATTGTCTCCTTAGCACATGTGTCCATTTATATGTGTGAATTCCTGACAGACATGGCTGAAGGCTTTCCATGGAGAAATGTGCCTGTGTACAGAATGGCAACAACAGAACCATACTGACTGGAATTAGCAATGTCAGGCTGCTGATGTGCTGATCTGGAAGAGCACAACCACCCTACAAGGACTGGGACTTATGATGCATAATGGTTGGGAGTAGATAATGGGGAATCAAATAATATTGCTGGATGCCACTCCACTATGTATTAAGCAGATCAATGTGTCGATGAGAAACTGCACAGTGGGATGGATAATCACCAGACTTGTGTAACATTATGGGTAATGGTGGGATGGCAATAAGGTCAAAGGTACAGTGGCACTGATTGGCCCATGGTGGATCTCTTATGGCTCTGTGGCACTATGGGATTGGCTGTACCTCCCAGTGTACTGGATGGGGTATTGTACCCCCACTGTATATTAAGGACACTGTTCTGACATAATCAAATGGCCCACTGAGCTCTGTAAGCCACTGTAATAATGGAGACTGGTCACTCTGCAGGGCAAGGAGGGCTTCCTCCACAATTGGAATGCTGTGTATCACAGATAACATTGCATCAAGTGGGCAGCCTGGTGGTTTTATCCTACGGCAGAACTGGTGCTGGGGCAGGGACTACAGGCCTAGCCCTCCAAGTAAAGCTCTAGCTTAACACATGGCACAGGCCCTAAATATAATGTGACAATCTCTGATGCTGCTCACAGATGAAACGTCACAGATGAGAAAGGTGCTGCTACAGAACTGTATGGCTCTGGATTTGGACTGCAGCACAGGAAAGCTGTGTGCCCTCCAATATGCAGAATGTTCTGTTTTTATTCCTGACCACCAGGAACAAGTACAGGAAGCCTTACAAGAGATGGACATGGAGGTGCCTGCCATCCAGGCCTTGCAACAAGACCCCTGACCCAGTGGTGGGAATCCCTAGGACCCACTTGGCACTAGGTGTATCTCAGTGGTGCTGCAATAGCAATGGGATTAGTATTATGTGTTATTCCTTATATTGGTTCTGTGGGCTCTGCCCTAACAGGCAGCCTTGTAAGCAGTTTGCAAGAAGCAGTAGTCCAACAATCTTGGAAAGGGTAAGAGGAAAGAGGCCACTATGAGATGCGTCAAAGCTTGGGTGTCTGAGGGCACCTGAGAACACAACACTGTCATTCAGTGAAAGTGCACAAAAGGGCTTCATTATATAATAAATCAACGTAAACAGCTACACATGCACCACACAGCCTACAGGGTTGCTCAGAATGTTTTGTTTTGCTATGTATCAGCTGATGAAAACTGTAAACCCTGTGCTGCAAATTAAAGTTTGGTTCTTGCTTGGTAACGTCTGCCCCACATGTGTTCTTTTCTTTGGGAACCTCACTTGACTGGGCCTGTTCAACCCACCTGCCCTGATATGAACACATTTACCTCCCACGCTCTGGTTTCCAATCTGCGACTGCTTTTCTGCACAATGGAGCTAACTGGCTACCAGGCAACTGGAAAAATAGCAAGGACTCAAGGGCTGCGTGGAGGAAGCCCTCCCCACTCTCCAGAGAAACCAGTCCCCATTATTTACTAGAGTGGCTCCCAGAGCTTAGTGGTCCATTTAATTATGTCAACTGTTTTATTACAAAGGTCCTGACAAAGAATACAATCTAAGATCGCTTCTCGGCCTTTTGGCTAAGATCAAGTGAAGAATACAATCTAAGAGTACATAGGGCAAGGACTGCAGGAGGGCAGGCAGGGCTGCTATGCCTTCCCCAGAAGCACCGTCCTGCAGGTGCCGCCAGCACTTGGCTCTGCCAAGGCTTTCTGGACCCTGTTTTGGGTCTTCATTTCATAAGTGTGAATGAATGCTACACTGGCCATTAGTGACAGACTCAGCTTTCCGACCTTCCTTCCTTCCCAGACGTTGGGGCACAGGGGCTCAAGTCCCAGTATTCCAACTAGTGCCCAGCCCTGCTGGGAAACAACTCTTCCACCCCAAAGCTATCAAGAACCTGCAGCTATGAGTCATCCCATTAGCATACTAAGGCACATGACTTTGGAGATGCCACAATTATTAGGAGTTGTGGGCCATAAAGCAAAAATGTACTTCCTATGACATGAAATCAGAGGTGCATTTAAACTAGGAAACTAAGAGCCAGGGACTTAGCTAGGACAGGGATTTAGCTCAGTGGTATCTTGCCTGGCTCACAAGTACAAGGTTCTGGGCTCAATCCCAGTTCATGGAAAATAAAAAATCCTAGCATTCAGGAGACTGAGACAGCAGGATTGCTCCACATTTTAGGCATATACAATGAGTTCAAGATCAGCCTGAATTACATACTGAGTCATGTTTCAGGCATACACAATGAGTTCAAGGTCAGCCTGAATTACATATTAAGACCTGTCTCAAAAAAAAGAGTCAGGGGCCGGAGGGTTAGCTCAGTGGTTCCAGCGCCTGCCTCACAAGAGCAAGGTCCTGAGTTCGATCCCTGGTAACCACATACAATGCTGGGCGTGGCAACTCACACCCACCAACCATCAATGCCGCATACCACAGTGCCGGGTGTGGTGGCTCATGCCTGTAATCCCAGTACTTGGCAGGCAGAGGCAGGAGGATTGCTAGTTCGAGGCTCGCCTGGGCTACATAGTGAGCTCAGGGCCAGCCTGAACTACAAGTGAGACCCTGTCTCAAAAAAAAAAAAAAAAGTCAAGTGTGGTGGCCTATGATTTCAGCACTTGATAGGTTGACGCAGGAGACTCACCATGAGTTTGTGGCCAGACTGAATTACATATCGAGAATGTCTCAAAACATAAGTAATGGTACTCCTGTCTTTCCCACTTCATTTCTGCAATCCTCCTATCTCAGCCTCCCAAGTGCTGGAATTACAGACATACCACCATGTCCAGCTCTCACTCTGGTATTAAGTTAATCAACACACAGAAAAATTGAAGAGTACAACTGGAGAATTAAAATGTTTTCAAATATAACCAGCTTTCATTGTAAGTCGCATCAGCAAGCAAACTCTCAGGCTGGAAGCAAAAATAATCCCTGTAGAACCACAGTAAACGAAAACAAGCTCCAAGACCAACAATGTTGTATTCTGACAAAACAATTTCCCAGCACAAGAAAGGTGAGCTGCCCTACAGACTTGGAAAGATGAAAGGTGAGCTAATGGAACTTGACAGGCTCTACCTGGCACAGTTCTGAGACACTTCGGCCAGGCGCGGGGTGGGGAGGGTGACCCTAGCTCTATAAAGCCTGCCCCCCTTGCGTCTGCCCTCTAGGAGGTTGGGCTGGCCAGCGCTGGTGTTCTTTGACCAAAGCAGGTCCGGCCTAGTTGTGCCCCTAGCTGTTCCTCATGCACACCAGCCCTACCGGGAGCCCAGCCTTCCACCCCTTCCAAATGGGTGGTTGTGTGGCAGATGACTAGCTTCTTGGGTGATGTCTGGATCCCTCTTCGAAAAGAAGAGAGCAGAACCCGTATAGCCGTAGCAATGCGCTCCAAGCTGTATGGCAGATGCAGGTAAAGGTCTTTCCAGCCTCTGCCCACGTGGGCCCCCCCTCACCTTCCGCACTCACACCATACACGAAGTGCTCAGGGTTCTCGAAGTAGGGCTTATCGGCCTCCCCGTTCTCAGCCACACTGCCCTCAGACAGGCCGGCCCCTAGGCCCACCGTTTATTGTAAGCTTTCTCCCTGGGGGTTCGGCCTTGGCCCACGATGCTGGCGCCTTGGTAGGAGGCAACAAAGGTCCCGCGGAGGAGCTGCCTCCTCTGCCAGCTTCCACTAGCCCGCTCCTCCAGCCACAGCACTGTGGAAGCGGCCCCTGTACCGCCATGTTTACTGTGTCAGGAGTCCTACGGCGTCTTCACAGAGCTCAGCCGTGTGCTACAACTCCCATGCTGCCCTACGCCAGGCGGTGCTTGCCTCTGGGCGGCGCCCGAGGGAAACGTACCAACTGCATGGTGGGGGGAACCCAAATCCTACTCGCGAAAGCACGGGAGGGATTCTGGTACTCAGGAGAGGCTGCCACTAATCCCAATGGGTTTTATGTGAGAAGCGAGTCCTCAGTTCTTAACAAACTTGCTCTGGGCACCCACTGAACTCACGGGGCCTCTGAGTATCCTATTTATGGTAGCGGATTATTACAGCTGTAGGTTAGCTGCCGCTTGTTCTACAATTTGAGAAGGCCTAGACTATTGGAAGCGCCAGCAGATTCCAGAATTCATTTCAAAATGCGGCCTTCCATGAAAATATGATGTAACTCTAAAACTTATACCCAGAAAACTGAAAGGTCAACAAATTTCAGCATGGGGTATTTTTGTTTTTAGCTAGACAACCTCTTTAGCTCACTCCTAAGGTTCCCCCTGTAAGTGTCTGGGTTTTAGACTAGTTTACTGACAGATCAAACAAACTGACGTTCCAAACTACAAAAACTCGCAGTGAGCTAGGATTAGCTGATTTCTCATTGGAATACATCAGCTGGAAGGCTTCCCTTCACCTATGATGGCCATGAGGACAGCTGATGTTCCCCCTTCCCAAACTGAATGTCACTATGGTTTGATCCACCAATGACTGCACCAGCACGTAGGCAGACCACTCAAGTGGGTGGGCAGGAGGAGATTGGTTACGTGCTGTGGGCACGAGATAGGTCACATGGGCTGGGGCAAGCCTAGGCACGTGATGTTGTGGGTTGTTGAACAGCAGTCTGGACTTCCCTGGATTTTGGAACCTCTCAGAACCACGTTTGTGTCTGTTCTTTGCTCATCCCTCTCCCATCTGTATTGGAATTTAAATCCAGGGCTTTCACGCTGAGCTACAGCCCAAGCCCCTGTCCTTCTTAAAAAGTCTGAGACAGGGGCTGGAGACTTTTAGCTCAGTGGTTCCAGCGACTGCCTAGCAAGCGCAAGCGCAAGGTCCTGAGTTCGATCCCTGGTAACCACATACAACAATGCGGGGCGTGGTGACTCACGCCCACCTGCAATCAGTACCACACACCACAATGCCAGGTGTGGTGGCTCATGCCTGTAATCCCAGCATTTGGGAGGCAGAGGCAGGAGGATTGCTGAGTTCCAGGCTTGCCTGAGCTCAGGGCCAGCCTGGACTACAAAGCGAGACTCTGTCGCTAAAAAAAAATAAAAAAAAAAATTCTGAAACAGTCTTACTAAGTGGCTAAGTTCCCCATGCTGGAACTTGACCTTGGGCTCTTCCTGCCTCATCTTCCCCGAGTGCTCCAATAACAAGCATGCCCCACCACACCCAATGCTTTGTGTTCGGTTGGGTCCCAGAGCTGCTGCTGGGTCTGGGATATTTAATCCTAAAGCACTTCTAAAGCACTTCTGGCCTAGTGGGGGAGTTAGCGCGTAGCAGAGAGGCAGAGGTTTTGCCAGGGAGATGCAGAGCTCTGTAGGTGGCCTGCAGACCAGTGACTGGCCCTTATGGGGCTGGGAGCAGCTCAGATAGAAAGAGCATGTGGCTGACAATCTGAGACTCTGGGCTTCACCTCCAGCACCAGAAAAGGTAAACTGAGTCCTCTCCCTGCTTGCTGGTGCGTGGGAGGGAGCGTTCCCTCAGCGCTCTGAGGGCAGAAGGTGCAGCCAGACAGACCACGGGTGCCTGAACCAAAGGAAAGGCACCCCGGTGCGCGAGGCTTCACAGAAAACCAAAGTGAAGCCTCACGATCCTAGGGAGAACTTACAGGGAGCAAGAGGTGATGAGGGGGGAGGGGTGACGGTGGTACAGGGGAGCAAGTAACCCCCCAAAAGGGAAATATTATAAATCCCAACCTGCTAGATATCTGAAGTGCAAGTTTGTGTTCTCTGAAACCAAAGAGTGAATTGTAAGAACAATGCAGGCTAAGAGTAGGAAGTTATTGAGAAAGACACTTCTGCTTAAAAGGGATAGAAGGACGTCCTGAAGGTGGGTGATCCCCCCTCACCTCACTTCTCACGGCTTTTTTATGGAACAAAGCCTCGATGTGAGGCAAGTTCAACGTGAGACAAAACTATAGTCAACCAATAAAATTATAAGTATAGTTACTTAGGTAACATTGATTGAATGGGGATCCAATGGGAAAACAAGTCACATGGCAACCAAACAAGGATATTTAGTCAGGAATCTTCCCTTGGAGGGATGGATTAAAACGTTGGCCTCAGGCCAGAGATTTAGCTCAGTGGTTCCAGTGCCTGCCTGGAAAGCACAAGGCCCTGAATTTGATCCCGGTAACCATATACAATGCTGGGAGTGGTGACTCACACCCACCAGCCATCAGTACCACAAACCACAGTGCCAGGAGTGGTGGCTCACACCTGTAATCCCAGCACTCGAAGGCAGAGGCAGGAGGACTGCTGAGTTGGAGGCTTGCCTGGGCTACATAGTGAGCTGAGGGCCAGCCTGAACTACAAAGCAAGACCCTGTCTCAAAAAAAAAAAAAAAAAAAAACATTGGCCTCCCCATTCAGGTGATTGATACCTACTTAGACTATCAGTCACTGCTATTTATCCTACATGAGTGGGGTAGTTTTTTTCTCCTTTTGTAATGTTGGCCTTTAGTGAACATCTCTTGTTGTCCTCCATGTTGGCTCCTTGGCTGTCGTCCATGTGGACTTTTCAAGGGCCAGCCCTATTTAACTGTATACAAGATCTCTAACTAGCTTACCTACCCACAACAAAGGGAAATGGGTGGACCCTGGAAAAGGAGGGTGCTGGTGTGTGACTGCATTTGCTGGCATGAGATTCTTGCTGACCTGCCTTTCTGTGCTCATATAGACCATGGGGGACAAGGTGTAGCCAGTGGCCAGATCAAGAGAAAAGGTGGGACAGCCTCTCCCTCTGTTTTGCTCAGAGTATGAGGTAGCCAGGAGGGTTGGGGATTTAGCTCAAATGGTACCCTGCCTGGTACAAGGGCCAGAGTTCGATCCCCATACCGGGAGTGGGGGGGAGGAGCCTTGAAATAGGCGGGAGCAGTGTGTTTGGGGAGCATTTCCTTACTCCTCTGGAGTTGAGGTCACTCCCCACTTGAGCTGCCACTTTGGCTGGTAAAGGATAAAACTGCAGTAGGTCAGTGGATAACAGACTGTAGCAGGGCTGATGTAGGTCACCTTTGTGGAGGAACAGAGGGACCGCTGGGAGGAGGAGAGGTCAAACTGGGACTGGGATGCTGATGAGCCACACTGGGAATGTGGTTTGGGGAGAAAGGCCCAGAGCTGGGGGATGGCTTTCTGAATGGGCCTTGGTGAGGGTCACTCTCAGAAGTAGGGAGTAAGTCATATTTTTTGTGGTGTTTGAATTTTTTTTCACCAAGCATGAATTCCTTCAAAGTCATTAAAAGAAAGTAAAAAACTGAAAAATAAACAAATCAAGTGGGTGTGGTGGCACACACCCATAATCCCAGTTTTTGAGAGGTTGAGATTGGATCGCCCCGAAAGGAAGGACAACCTGGGCTACAAAGTGAGACGTGTCTCAAGCACTAAGCAGAAGAACATGCTTATAATAGCTTTACAATGGCTCGTGTGGGGGGGTGGTCTTGAGGTTAGAGGGAAGGCCTCATGCATGCCACACACACACTGTCCCTCTGAATTATGCCCTCATCCTGAGAATGCTTGTTTTGTTTCCTTTTGAGATCTGGTCTCATTGTGTAACTCAGGTTGGCCTGGAACTTGAAATCCTCCTGCCTTAGCCTTCCATGTGCTAGTATTACAGGTTTGCACCATTATGCCTGGCTAAGGGTGGTAAATTTTAGGTTGAGTTTACTTTAGCACAATAAAAAAGGAAAAAAGTATTTTAAAAGCCACCTGGGCATGGTGGCACATGCCTGTAATCCCAGCAGAAGGGGAACCTGAGGCAGAAGGATTGCAAGTTCCAACTCTGTTTGGGCAACTCTGACTGAATAAGACCCTGTCTCAAAATTTTAAATTGAAGCCAGGGATTTAGCTCAATGGGTACTGCATGTACTTTGAAATCACAAGGGCCCAAGTTTGATTCCCAGTATCACAAAAAAAAAAAAGTTAAAATGAAGCTGGAGGGCTGGAGGGTTAGCTCAGTGGTTCCAGTGCCTGCCTCGCAAGCGCAAGGTCCTGAGTTCGATCCCCAGTAACCACATACAATGCTGGGCATGGAGATTCACGTCCACCAGCCATCAATACCACATACCACAGTGCTGGGCGTGGTGGCTCACGCCTGTAATCCCAGCACTCGGGAGGCAGAGACAGGAGGATTGCTGAGTTCGAGGTTTGCCTGGACTACATAGTGAGCTCAGAGCCAGCCTGAACTGCAAAGCGAGACCCTGTCTCAAAAAACAAACAAACAAAAAAATGAAGCTGGAGATTTAGCTCAGTGGCACTACATCTGCCTTTCAATCCTGGATACAAAACGACTCTTTTTTTTTTTTAAGATAAGGTCTCATTTTGTAGTGCAGGCTTGCCCTGCACTCACTATGTATCCCAGGCAAATCTTGAACTCAGCAATCCTCCTGCCTCTGCCTCCCAAATGCTGGGATTACAGACATGAGCCACCACACCTGGCATTGTGGTATGTGGTACTGATTGCTGGTGGGCGTGAGTCACCATGCCTGGTATCGTTGTATGTGGTTACTGGGGGTTAAACCAGGGACCTAGGCAGGCGCTGGAACCACTGAGCTAAATATCCGGCCCCAAAAGAACTTTTTTTAAGTGAAAAGGGTTGGGGATGGAGCTCAATGCTGAAGACCTGGGTTCATTCAGTTCCTAGTACCACAATGTAAATAAATAGTCATTATTTCTAATTCATATTGCCTTGGAAACTTACTGGGTATGAGTGAGAAGGGCACTACCCTGACTAGGGCCCTGGCTTGTTGCAGGCCAACTAACCTGTGGCTCAGGCTGGAAGGGACTCCGTAACTATGGTATGAACCTAGGCAGAAGTAACGGTCCACCTGCAGGTGGCGATGTTGGGCCGCTTTTCAACCCTGGCCTTCCTTAACTCGGCTTCCTACTTTGGAAGCCACAGGCGCGACTGCTCTCCTAGCAGATCCTCCCTCTTTTCAGGAGGATGTTTTACATGAGCGATTGATTGCCTCTGAGCGTGCAGAGGAGTTAGAGGCGCAAAGAGGGCCGGTGAAATCTCAGGGTCAGAGAGGACTTTTGCAAAGCTCCTCCTTTCCGTGTAACCCACAGCCCCTCCAGCTCTGGGCCCAGCGCCCGCTCTCCGCCGCTGTTCGCGTTTTCAGCCGCAGGGGTGCAGCATAGGCAGTTCCCCTCGTTCCAGTCCTGGCGTCGCCCACCACACAGAGGTCTGAGCAAGTTACTTTCCTTTTTTGAATCTGAGGTTCATCAATACAGCAGTAGGGTGAAATGAGTTGGGAAGGTCCCTGAGGCTGGGACCGTTGGCCCGGCTGTTTCCAGTCACTGAGCCCTTGGGTTGGGAGTTGGATCCCTCCCTATTGCCTTATCTGCCCTCCCCCAAACCAGCAGCTTCGTGATCGCACCATCCTGGTCCCTTCTACCACACAGCCTCCTTTGCTCTTTTTTCCCCCACCGCAGTGGTGATCTTTCTGCCCCAGCCTCTCAAATTTTCAGATCACAGGCACACACCACCATGCCCACTCCATCTGTCTCCCTCCCTCCCACCTTCCCTTCCTTCCTTCTTTCTTTTCTTCTTTCCTTCCTTCCTTGTGTTACTGGCAGATGAAAGCAGGGCCTTTATCCTGAACTGCATCCTCAGCCCTTTTTTTTGAACTCTGTTTTTATTTTGAGACAGAGTCTTGCTAAATCACTATGTAGCCTGAGCTGGTTTAAACTTGCCATCCTCTAGCCGCGGCCTCCCAGAGTGCTGGAATTACAAGTATATTCCATTAGACGCGTGTGCTACGGTTTTAAGTGTTCACACTTGCTGTACATAGCCTTCTGTGATTTTCTTTACCACACAAAAAGATGTTTTCATGATTTATCCATCCTAGTACATGCTGTTATAGTTTATACATTATATGAATAAAGCACAATTTATTATTCAGTTCACATTGTCATAAAATATAGATTGTTTTGTTTTTTGTATTTGTCTCTATGAGCTATGTTTTAGAGAATATAACTAGAAGTGAAATTTCTGGGTCATGAAATATCTGCATCCCAATTTATTAGCCATTCACAAATCGTCTTCCAAAGTCTCTGTACTAATTTACACTCCCTGCAGCGCGACAGGAATATTCCTATTGCCTTATCTTCTGTCTGCCGAAGGGCAGCTCATGGTTGTTTGAATTTGCATTTCTCTGACATAAGTGGATGTCTGATTTAAGCAGAAAGGGAAATGACTAAACGTATCTAAAATCTCGCTGAGCTGGAAACTGGGCCGGAAGGTATGGATCTCACACCACTGCACATGTTGACACACACCCTCTCTGCGCTCAAGCCCAGGGCTTCTCTGCCCCTTAGGCAACGCGGGGTCAATGCATGTCCAGAGGACAAATCTGGTATTGCCCCTTCCAGAGGCAGAAATGTTTCTGCTTTCTCAAAGGACTAGACATCCTCAAATGCAGATCAAGCAGCCGAATGGCCACAAAGTAGTGACAGACCTGGATTCAGTACTGGGGTTGGAAACTATGGCCTTCAGAAGGTCTTACATCCTCAGCCCTTTTGAATTTTCTGAGACAAGATTTTATTCAATCACTGAATGTCCTAAACTGAGTTGAAACTTGAAATTTTTGTGTCAGCCTCCCAGAGTGCTGGAATTACAGGCATGTACCTCCCAACCTGGCTCTAAGCTTATTGTTACTCTAAATAAGGTTGTTGGCCACTCAGATTTCCTTACTTGTATCACCCATCCAAGACTTTGATTGTCAGATGGTCTATCTTTTTAATATTAAAATGTATAACTTATTGACCTCACATGGTGGTTTATGCTTGTAATCCTAGCACTTGGAAGGCTGAGGCAGGAGAATCATCATGACATCAAGTCCAGGCTGAACTACATGTTGAGTTCAAGGCCAACCTGGAATACATAGTGAGACCTTGTCAGGTATAGTGGTACTTACCTATAATCCCAGCACTCTAGGAGGCTGAGGTAAGCAGATCACAAATTCAACCCACCTTGGGCAATTTAATAACTTAGCAAGACCCTGTCTGAAAATAAAAATTAAGAAGGAGGGCCAGGGATTTAGCTCAAGTGGTACCATGCCTACCTTGGAAGCACAAGAGCCCAAATTTGATCAGGCTGGGGGGTAGTTTAGTGGAGAAGACATCGATTCAATCCCTAAAACCCCTGTTTTTCTTTATAATAATAATAGTACATTTATCTTTATATTATTCCAACATGTGATTGATAGTATCACATTGATCATTAGATCTTTCCTCATCTTACATCTGTCATGTTGTAGTATCAAATTATTAAGATTTTAAATTATCAGGGCCGGAGGATTAGCACAGTGGTTCCGGCGCCTGCCTTGCAAGCGCAAGGTCCTGAGTTCGATCCCCAGTAACCACATACAATGCTGGGTGTGGAGACTCACGCCCACCAGCAATCAATACCACATACCACAATACCAGGCGTGGTGGCTCATGCCTGTACTCCCAGCACTCGGGAGGCAGAAACAGGAGGATTGCTGAGTGAGGCTTGTCTGGGCTACATAGTGAGCTCAGAGCCAGCCTGAACTACAAAGCGAGACCATGTCTCAAAAAAAAAATATTTTAAATTATCATTTTCTTCACTACTTGCATGCTGTGCCCTCCTTGGGTTTGAAACTACAGCCAGTTGGATTATTTGGACCAACTCTGCTACAGCATAGAAATATAATGCTTGATAAAATATAGAAATGGCCTCATTAATACAATGAGGCAATAATAAGATGATGAAGCACTACTACCCTAAAGTCTACCGGATGGCTCTGGAGTTGGGAGTGGGGCTCTGTGGATGGTGCTTTCCTAGCATGTTCGAGTACCTGGGTTTGATCCTCACCATAACAGTAACAATGAAACCCTGGGAAACACGGAAGTTATTGAGGGTACTTGCCTCACTGGGTAAACTTGAACTTAAATTTGAAAGTGAAGAGCTGGAAATCACCCATCTTCCAACCATGGTCATATAGCCAGGTCTAGTACACACACCTACACTCCCAGTACTGAGTAAACTGAAGCAGGAAAATAGCCAGTTTGAAGCTACTCTGGGTACAGAGCTAGTTCAAGGCCAGCCTTGAGCTACTAGGGAGACCCTGTCTCAAAGAAAACAAAACAAAAGTGTATTTCCATACAAGCATCAGAATCATCATTTTCTTAAAGGTTGTACCAATTTGTGTACTTGTCCCTACACTTTTTTTTTCTTTTGAGACAAGGTCTCACTTTGTAGTTCAGGTTGGCCCTGAGCTCACTATGTAGCCCAGGCTAGCCTTGAACTCAGCAATCCTCCTGCCTTTGCCTCCCAAGTGCTGGGATTACAGGCATGAGCTGCCACGCCTGGTACTGTGGTGTGTGGTACTGATTGGTGTGTTGTACTGATCGGTATTGTTGTATGTAGTTTCTGGAGATCAAATCAGGGACCTTGCACAGGAACTGCTGAGCTAAATCTCTGGCCCTATACTTTTTTTTTTGAAGAAAGGTTTATTTCTGCTCACAGTTTGTAGAGTTTTCTGTCCATAGTCAGCTAGCCTTTTGTTTTGTTTTGTTTTGTTTTGAGATTCTATATAGTTCAAGGTACCTTGAATTCACTACATAACCCAGAAAGGCCTTAAATTCCTGGCAATTCTCCTGCCTCAGCCTCCTGAGTGCTGGGATTACAGGTGTGTATCATGCCTGGTTGCCTCTACACTTGACAGCAGAGGTGTTTATAGCTAGGCTGGGGACCCTGACTGGGCAGTCCCCCTGCAGGCTTTACAGAAGTGACAACAATGTTTTTCCTTAGCTAAAATGGGTGATAAAGACAGGTGGGCAAGCAGAGCTGACTTTTCTGCTGCAGGTAGTTTCTTAGGCTGGTGGGGGTTTTTTTTGTTTGTTTGTTTTTGAGACAGGATCTTACTTTGTAGTTCAGCCTGGCCCTGAGCTCACTGTGTAGCCCAGGCTAGCCTTGAACTCAGCAATCCTCCTGCCTCCGCCTCCCAAGTGCTGGGATGACAGGCGTGAGCCACCACACCTGTTACTATAGTATGTGGTATTGATTGCTGGTAGGTATGAGTCACCACGCCCAGTGTTGTATGTAGTTACCGGGATTGGACTCAGGACTTTGTGCTTACAGGCAGGTGCCAGAACCACTGAGCTAAAGCTCCAGCCCCAGGCTGGTGGTTTTTTAGAAAAGATTTCACCTGTTAATTTTCCAGCTGTTTGAAAATTGGTGCCACAGCACCCACATCTGCACCAGGAGATGCAATCAGAAAGATTTTCAGTAGCACCCTTCCTGACATACACACCCACACTGCCGTCTGCAAGAGTAGATTTGGTACACTAGCTTAATTATGAAACAGGAAACAGGATACAGATGATAAAATGAGAACATGTAAGCATATCTCCTCTCCTCTCACACACTTCCCAAAAAGGTGAAACAGA
This sequence comes from Thryonomys swinderianus, assembly GCA_004025085.1. Taxonomy (NCBI): domain Eukaryota; kingdom Metazoa; phylum Chordata; class Mammalia; order Rodentia; family Thryonomyidae; genus Thryonomys; species Thryonomys swinderianus. The sequence continues at coordinate 1,185 of PVIC010016506.1, read as the reverse complement.
ATGAAGCAAGCTGGCATGGTGAAGCAGGCCTATAACCCCCAGCACTTGAGAGGCTGAGATCACCATCGGTTTGAGTTCAAGGCCAGTCTGAACTCAATAGTGAGATCTTACCTCAAAAAACAACAAACAAACAAAAATAAGACCTCAAGCCAAAAACTCACTAACATTAATAAACAGGGTAAAGTAAATATGAATGGATACTTAGACTACAGTGAAACTGGTGAGCACCAGAAAAACAAAGGTAATCATTTTTTTGTTTGTTTGTTTGTTTTGAGACAGGGTCTCGCTTTGTAGTTCAGGCTGGCTCTGAGCTCACTATGGAGCCCAGGCAAGCCTGGAACTCAGCAATCCGCCTGTCTCTGCCTCCCGAGTGCTGGGATTACAAGCGTGAGCCACCACACCCAGCACTGTGGTATGTGGCTGGTGGGCGTGAGTCTCCAAGCCCAGCATTGTATGTAGTTTCCGGGGATCAAACTCAGAACCTTGCGCTTGCGAGGCAGGCACTGGAACCTCTGAGCTAACCCTCCAGCCCCATTTTCTTTTTTTGGCTTGTTTTCATTTTTGTTGTTGGCACTGTTGTTGTTTTTATTTTATTTTGCTTTTTGAGACAGGGTCTTGCTTTGTAGTTCAGTTTGGCCCTGAGCTCACTATGGTGCCCAGGCAAGCCGCCGCGAACTCAGCAATCCTCCTGTCTCTGTCTCCCAAGTGCTGGGATTACAGGCGTGAGCCACCACGTCCAGCATTGTGGTATGTGGTGTTGATTGTTGGTGGGCGTGTCTCCATGCCCAGCATTATATGTGGTTACTGGGGATCGAACTCAGGTCCTTGCGCTTGCGAGGCAGGCTCCGGAACCACTGAGCTAACCCTCCGGCCCTGTTGTTGTTGTTTTTATTTTTATTTTGCTTTGTTTTTGAGACAGTTTCTTTTGTAGTCGGCTAACTTTAAATTTTCAATTATCCTCCTGCTTCAGCCTCCTGAGTGATGGCATCACAGGAATGTGCCTCCATGCCTGGCTCCAAAAAGCAATCATTTTAAAGAAACAAGTTATTGGTTATTTTGTCCCAGCATCAGGAAAGTGACAAGCCCTGGATTACTGAGAGTATACTTGAAAAAAAGTCAAAAATTAAAAATGGAACCAATGAGGGCCGGAGATTTAGCTCAGTGGTTCTGGCGCCTGCCTCGCAA
>PVIC010016505.1:7042-33945 GCA_004025085.1 Thryonomys swinderianus | reverse complement strand
AACTCAATTTCTGAAACACAGTTGAAGTGTGCAGCCTACATTATGTGTACCTATTTTGACCAGAGAAATAAAAGTTTTAATGCCAGTTTCCTTTGAAACCAGTGGGATTGTGTGGAATCACTGGAGATTTTTTTCCCAAATATAAGCAGCTGGAATTCAGACCGTGATTCTATTAACACAGTTTCTGACGTGAATTGAAGTGTACACACAGCATTCTGTGTTGATTTTTTGCAGGATAAACAGCAGTTTGTTCCGGCACATTTCTTTTCAAATTGTGAGTGTTTGTGGCATAGCAGGACTTTACTCCACCAAATAAGAGATTCCAATTCAGAGCCTGTTGCTGTGAACTCAGTTTCAGAAACTGAATTCTAGTTTAAAACCTGCATTTGGTGTCCCTCTTTTGACCAGAGAAATAAAAGTTTGCCCAGCAGGTTCCCTTGAGGCCAGTGGCAGTGTGTGGAATGACATTTGTTTTCTCCACCAGCAAGGGAGCTGGAACTCAGAGAGTGTTGCTCTGAAATCAGTCTCCGATGGTGAATTGAAGTGTACACACTGCACTCTGTGTCCCTTTTTATTTTGCCAGAGAAACAACAGTTTCTTCTAGCAAGTTCCATTGAAAACACAGGGAGTACGTGGAATAACAGGAGTTGTGTCCAACAAAAAAAACAGATGGAACTCTGTGCTTGTAGCTGTGAACTCTGTTTCAGACACTGAATTCTGGTTGACACCCTGCATTCTTTGTCCCTATCTTGACCTGAGAAATAAAAGATATTCCGGCATGCTCCTTTGAAACCAATGGGAAGGTTTTCTTATAACAGTACTTTTCCCCTTACAAAAACCATCGAGAACGCAGATGGCATTTCTGGGAACTCAGTTTCAGATGTCAATTGTGCTGTACACCCAGCACTCGGTGTCCCTTGTTTGTGCTGTAGAAAGAACTGTTTGTTTTGGCCAGTTCCACCGATACAAAAGGCAGTGTGTGGAGTAACAGAAGATTTTGCCACCAAAAAATCAGCTGGAATAAGGACAAAGTTGCTGTGGACTCAATTGCTGAAACCCAATGGAAGTTTACACACTACATTATGTGTATCTATATTAACCACAGATTCAAAAGGTTTTTTCCCGGAATTTCGATTCAAACCAATGAGAGTGTATGGAATAACAGGTCTTTTCTCCACCAGCAAGGGAGCTGGAAATCAGAGTGTTGCTCTGAAACCTGTTTCAGAACGTGAATTGAAGTGTACACCCTGCACTCTGTGTCACTTATTTGACAGAGAAACAACAGTTCAATTTAGCCTGTTCCATTTACACCAAAGGGTATGTGAGGAATTACAGAAGATTGCTCCAACAAAATAGCAGCTGGAATAGTGACCAAGGTTATGAGTATAATTTCTGCAACCGAATTGAACTTTACACCTTGAGTTATGTGTCCCTATTTTGACAGGGAAATTAAAGATCTTCAGGCAACTTCCTTTGAACACAATGTGCGTTTGTGGAGTAACTGGAGTTTTCTCCATCAAATAGGCAGTTGGAACTAAGACCGTGTTGCTGGGAACTCAGTTTCAGAAACTGAATTGAAATTTCCATCTGACAATTTGTGTCTCTTTTTCTTGCTGGATAAAGGGCCGTTTGTTTTAGCAAATTCCACTGAAACCAAAGGAAGTGTGTGGAATAACACAAGAGTTGTCCACCAAAGAAGCAGCTGGAATTGAGACCAAGTTGATATGAATACAAATTCTGAAACTCAATGGAAGTGTACACCCTGCAGTCTGTGTATCTATTTGGACTGGAGAAAGCGAAGATTTTCCGTCACTTTCCATTGAAAACAATGGGAGTTTTTGGAAAAACAGGTGTTTTCTCCACCAGCCAGTGTGCTGGAACACAGACAGTGTTGTTCTGATATCAGTTTCTGAAAGTGAATTAAAGTGTACAACCTCTGCTCTGGGTCCCTTTTTATTTTGCCAGAGAAACAACTGTTTGTTCTGGCAAGTTCCATCGAAAGCAAAGGGAGTAGGTGGAATAACAGAAGTTTCTCCACCAAAAAAAGCATGTGGCATACGGACCAATTTGCTATGAACTCAATTTCTGAAACGCAATTGAAGCATACCCCTGCTTTCTGTCCCTATATTGACCAGAGAAACTAGTTTTATTGTGACGGTCCTTTGAAACCAATAGGAGTGTGTGGAATAATTGTAGTGTCCTCCACCACCTAAGCACTGGCACTGAGACCGTGATGCCATGAACTCCGTTTCAAACGTGAATTCAAGTGTACTTCCAGCATTATGTATCGATTTTTGGGCAGAAGAATCACCAGTTTTTCCCTTCATGTGCCATTGAAAATAATGAGAGTGTATGGATTAACACGGGAATTCTCCACCATGAAGGGATTTGGAATTGCATGATTATGCTGTGAACTCAGTTACAGAAATTCAATTGAAGTGTACATCCTGCACTGTGTCTATATATTGACATGAGTTGTAAAAGTTTTTCCCGAAATTTCTATTGAAACCAATGGGATTGTGTGGAATAACTGGAGTTTTCTCCACCAAAAGAGCATCTGGAATTGTGACCAAGTTGCTATGAACTCAATTTGTGAAACACAGTTGACGTTTGCAGCCTACTTTATGTGTACCTATTTTGAACAGAGAAATAAAAGTTTTACAGCCAATTTCCTTTGAATCCAGTAGGATAGTGTGGAATCACTGGAGTTTTCTCCAAATATAAGCAGGTGGAACTCAGACCGACATACTAATTATTTTTTTTTTTCGTTTTCAGACAGTGTCTCGCGTTTTAGTTCAGGCTGGCCCTGAGCTCACTATGGTGCCAAGGCAAGCCGCTGTGAACTCAGCAATCCTGCTGTCTCTGCCCCCCAAGTGTTATCATTACAGGCATGAGCCACCACGTCTGGCATTGTGGTATGTGGTGTTGATTGTTGGTGGGCATGTCTCCACGCCCAGCATTATATGTGGTTACCGGGGATTGAACTCAGGTTGCTGCGCTTGTGAGGCAGGTGCTGGAGCCACTGAGCTAACCCTCTGGCCCAGACAGTGATTCTTTTAACGCAGTTTCAGATGTGAATTGAAGTTTACACACAGCATTCTGTGTTGATTTTTGGCAGGATAATCAACAGTTTGTTCTAGCACGTTTCTTTTCAAATAATGAGAGTTTGTGGCATAGCAGGACTTTACTCCACCAAAATAGAGGTTCAAAATCAGGGCCTGTTGCTGTGAACTCAGTTTCAGAAACTGAATTCTAGTTTACAACCTGCATTCGGTGTCCCTATTTTGGCCAGAGAAATAAAAGTTTGCCTAGCAGGTTCCCTTAAGGCCAGTGGCAGTGTGTGGAATAACATTTGTTTTCTCCACCAGCAAGGGAGCTGGAATTCAGAGAGTGTTGCTCTGAAGTCAGTTTCAGAAGGTGTATTGAAGTGTACACACTGCACTCTTTGTCCCTCTTTATTTTGCCAGAGAAACAACAGTTTCTTCTAGCAAGTTCCATTGAAACCACAGGGAGTGCGTGGAATAACAGGAGTTTTGTCAAAAAAAAAAAAAGAGATGGAATTCCCAGCTTGTAGCTCTGTACTCTGTTTCAGACACTGAATTCTGGTTTACACCCTGCATTCTGTGTCCCTGTCTTGACAGGAGAAATAAAAGATATTCCGGCATGCTCCTTTGAAACCAAGCAGATGTTTTTTTTAACAGGATTTTTCCCCTTACAAAAAGCATCGAGGACACAGATGGCATTTCTGGGAGCTCAGTTTCAGATGGCAATTGTGCTGTACACACAGCACTCGGTGTCCCTTGTTTTTGCTGGAGAAAGAATTGTTTGTTCCAGCCAGTTCCACTGAAACAAAAGGCAGTGTGTGGAGTAACAGAAGATTTCACCACCAAAAAATCAGCTGGAATAAGGACGAAGTTGCTGTGGACTCAATTGCTGAAACCCAATGGAAGTTTACACCCTACCTTATGTGTACCTATATTTACCAGAGATACAAAAGGTTTTTTCCCAGAATTTCCACTGAAACCAATGAGAGTGTATGGAATAACAGGTCTTTTCTCCACCAGCAAGGGAGCTGGAACTCAGAGTGTTGCTCTGAAATCTGTTTCAGAAACTGAATTGAAGTGTACACCCTGCCCCCTGTGTCACTTATTTGCCAGAGAAACAACTGTTCGTTTTTGCCTGTTCCATTGAAACCAAAGGGTGTGTGAGGAATAACAGAAGATTTCTCCAACAAAAAAGCAGCTGGAACAGTAACCAAGGCTATGCGTTCAATTTCTGCAACCGAGTTGAACGTTACACCTTGAGTTATGTGTCCCTATTTTAATCAGGGAAATAAAAGATTTTCTGGGATGTTCCTTTGAACACAATGTGTGTGGAGTAACTGAAGTTCTGTCCACCAAATAAGCAGCTGGAACTCAGACCGTGTTGCTGGGAACTCAGTTTCTGAAACTGAATTGAAATTTCCATCCAACTATTTGTGTCTCTTTTTCTTGCCAGAAAAAGACCCGTTTGTTCCAGCAAATTCTACTGAAACTGATTTCAGAGCAACAATCTCCGAGTTCTCGCTCTGTTCTTTGTGGAGAAAACAAATTTTATGCCACACAATCCCACTGGTCTCAAAGGAACATGCCAGAAAAACTTTTATATCTCTGGTGAAAATAGGGACACAGAATGGATGTTGTAAACTAGTATTCAGTTTCTGAAACTGCGTTTAGAGGAAAAAGCTCTGAATTCCAACCTACTTTGTATTGGAGAAAACTCCTGCTATTTCACACACTCTCATTATTTGCAAGGAAACCTGCCAGAACAACTTGTTGCGTCTGCCAAAAAAACAACACAGTGTGCTGGGTGCACACTTCAATTTCATCTGAAACTACGTTCATAAAATCATGTACTGAGGGCTGGAGGGTTAGCTCAGTGGTTCCGGTGCCTGCCTTGCAAGCGCAAGGACCTGAGTTCGATCCCCGGTTACCACATATAATGCTGGGCGTGGTGGCTCACGCCTGTAATCCCAGCACTCGGGAGGCAGAGACAGGAGGATTGCTGAGTTTGTGGCGGCTTGCCTGGGCTACATAGTGAGCTCAGGGCCAGCCTGAACTACAAAGCGAGACCCTGTCTCCAAAAAAGCAAAAAAAAAAAAAAAATCATGTACTGAGTTATAGCTATTTAAATTGGTGGAAAATCAGATTATTCCACACATTCCCACTTGTTTCAAAGGAATTTGCAGGTAAATTTTATTTCTCGGTTCAAAATACTGAAACATAATGTAGGCAGCACACTTCAACTGTGTTTCAGAAATTGAGTTCATAGCAACTTGGTCCAAATTCCAGATGCTCTTTTGGTGGAGAAAACTTGTGTTATTCCACACACTCTCTTTGGTTTCAATGGAACTTTCCAGGAAAAAAAAAAAAACTGTTGTTTCTTTGCCAAAAACAAAAATGGACACAGAGTTCAAGGTGTACACTTCAAATCACTTTCAGAAACTGATATCAGAGCAACACTGTCTGAGTTCCAGCTCCCTGGTTGGTGGAGAAAATTCCAGTTATTCCACACATTCTCATTGGTTTCAATAGAAATTTCGGGAAAAAACGTATATAACTCCAGTCAAAATATGGACACAGTGCAGGATGTACACTTCAATTGAATTTCTGTAACTGAGTTCACAGAACAATCATGTAATTCCAACTCCTTTTATGGGGGGGATTGCTCCTGTTATTCCATACACTCTCATTATTTTCAGTGGCACATGAAGGAAAAAACTTGTGATTCTTCTGCCCAAAAAAAAGACACATAGTGCTTGGAGTACACTTGAATTCATGTTTGAAACTGAGTTCATAGCATCCCGGTCTGAGTTCCAGTGCTTAGGTGATGGAGGAAACTCCATTTATTCCACACATTCCTATTGGTTTCAAAGGACCTTTCCAGAAAAACTAGTTTCTCTGGTCAATATAGGGACAGAAAGCAGGGGTACGCTTCAATTGTGTTTCAGAAATTGAGTTCATAGCAGCTTGGTCTCTATGCCACCTGCTTTTTTTGATGGAGAAACGTCTGGTATTCCACATGCTCTCTTTGCTTTCAATGGAACTTGCTGGAACAAACAGTTGTTTCTACAGCAAAATAAAAAGGGACCTAGAGTAGAGGTTGTACATTTCAATTCACTTTCTGAAATTGATATTAGAGCAACACTGTCTGTGTTCCAGCTCCCTTGTTGGTGGAGAAAATACCTGTTTTTCCAAAAACTCCCATTGGTTTCAATGGAAAGTGCCATAAAATCTTCACTTTCTCTGGTCTAAGTAGATACACAGACTGCAGGGTGTACACTTCCATTGAGTTTCAGAATTTGTGTTCATATCAACTTGGTCTCTATTCCAGCTTCTTTGCCCCCCCCCCTTTTTTTTTTCAAGAGAAACAAATGTTTCTTCCAGCATGTTCGATTGATACCACAGGGAGTGTGTGGAATAACAGGAGTTTTGTCCACCAAAAAAGTGTTGAAATTCAAGCCTTGCAGCCGTGAACTGTTTCAGACACTGAATTCTCTGTCCATTTATTTGACCAGGGAAATTTAAGAATTTTCTGGCAGGTTCCTTTGAAACCAATGAGCCTGTTTGTTATACCTTCTGTGTTCCTCACCCAAAAACCAGCGGGAACTCAAATGGTGGTCCTGGATACTCAGTTTCAGATGCCTTTTGAGGTGTACACCCAGCAATCTGTGTCCCTTGCTTTTGCTGCAGAAAGAACCATTTATTCTGGCAAGTTCCATTGAAACAAAAGGCAGTGTGTGAAATAACAGTAGACATCTCCACCAAAAAAGCAGCTGGAATACTGATGAAGTTGCTATGAACTCAATTACTGAAACCCAATGTAAATGTACACCATACATTATGAGTCCATATTTTTCCCAGAGATATAAAAGATTTTCCGGGAATTTCAATTGAAACCAAATGCTGTGTGAGGAATAACAGAAGATTACTCCAACAAAAGGTCAGCTGGAATAGTGACCAAATTGCTATGCATTCAATTTCTGAAACCCAGTTTAATGTTACACTCTGCATTAGGTGTCCCTATATTTACCACAGATACAAAAGATTTTTTGGCAAGTTCCTTTGAAAGCAGTGTGAGTGTGTGGAATAACTGGAGTTTTCTCCACCAAATAATCAGCTGAAACTCAGACAGTATTGCTGTGAACTCAGTTTGAGAAACTGAATTGAAACTTACTTCTGGCAATCTGTGTCCCTTTTTTGCAAGAAAAAGTCTAGTTTGTTGCAGGAAATTTCATTGAAACCAAAAGTGTGTGGAATAACACAAGATTTGTCCACCAAAGAAGCAGCTGGAATAGAGACCAAGTTGCTATGAACTAAAATTCTGAAACTCAATTGAATTGTACACCCTGCAGTCCGTGTCCCTATTTTGACTGGAGAAATGAAAGATTTTCTGGCACTTTCCATTAAAACCATTTGGAATGTTTGGAATAACAGGGGTTTTCACCACCAACAACAGAGCTGTAACTCAGACAGTGTTCCTCTGATATCAGTTTCAGAAAGTGTACAACCTGCACTCTGTGTTCCTTTTTTATTTTGCCAGAGAAACAACTGCTTGTGCCAGTAATTTCCATGGAAAGCAAAGGGAGAAGGTAGAATAACAAAGGTTTTCTCCACCAAAAAAGCAGCTTGGATAGAGATCAAGTTGCTAAGAAGTCAATTTCTGAATCCCAATTGAAATGTACCACCTGCTTTATGTCCTTAATTTGACCAGAGAAACGTGTTTTTCTGGCAAGTTCTTTTGCATCCAATGGGAGTGTGTGGAATAAGTGGAGTTTTCTCCACCTTATAAGCAGCTGGAACTCAGACTGTGATTCTATGAATACAGTTTCAAATGTGAATTTAAGTGTACACCCAGCACTGGTTTTTTGTTTGTTTGTTTGTTTGTTTGTTTGTTTTTGTTTTTGTTTTTGTTTTTTTTGGCTGGAGAAACAACAGTTTATTCTGGCAGGTCCCTTTGCAAATAATGAGAGTGTGTGGAATAGCAGGAGTTTTCTCCACGAAAAAAGAGGTTGGAATTCAGAGCTTGTTGTTCTGAACTCAGTTTCAGAACCTAAATTCTAGTTTAAAACCTGCATTCTGTGTCCCTATTTTGACCAGACATCTAAAAGTTTTCTGGCAAGTTCCTTTGAGAAAAGTGGGAGTGTGTGGAATAACCGGTGTTTTCTCCACAAAAAGGGAGCTACAACTCAGAGAGTGTGGCTCTGAAATTAGTTTCAGAAATTGAATTGAAGTGTACACCCTGCACTCTGTGTCCCTTTTTTGCCAGAGAAACAACAGTTTATTCCGGCAAGTTCCATTGAAACCACAGTGAGTATGTTCAATAATAGGAGTTTTCTCCACCAAAAATGAGTTGGAATTCAGAGCTTGTAGGTGTGAACTCTGTTTCAGATCCTGAATTCTGGTTTACAACCTTAATTCCATGTCCCTCCTTTGACCGGAGAAATGAAAGATTTTCCAGCACGTTCCTTTGAAACCAATAGTAGTGTTTGTTATAACAGGAATTTTTCCCACCCAAAAAGCAGCGGAAACTCAGATGGCAGGCCTGGAAACTCAGTTTCATGCATCAATTGAGGTGTACACCCAGCACTCTGTGTCCCTTGTTTTGCTGCAGAAAAAAACGTTTCTTCTGGGAAAGGTCATTGAAACTAAAGGCAGTGTGTGGAATAACAGAAGATTTCTCCACCAAAAAATCAGCTGGAATAGAGACAAAGTCGCTATGAACTCAGTTACTAAAACCCAATGCAAGTGTATACCCTACATTATGTGTCCCTATTTTTACCAGCGATATAAAAGTTTTTCCAGGAATTTCCCTTGAAACCAATGAAAGTGTGTTTTCTCCAACAGCAAGGGAGCTGGAACTCAAAGTGTTGTTCTGAAATCAGTTTCAGAAATTGAATTGAATTGTACACCTTGCACTCTGTGTCCCTTTATTTGCCAGAGAAACCACAGGGAGTGTATGCAATAAGAGCAGATTTCTCCACCAAAAAAGTTGGAATTGTACATACTGCATTCTGTGTAACTTTATTGCCAGAGAAACAACAGACTGTTTTTGCACATTCCATTAAAACCAAAGGGTGTGTGAGGAGTAACAGATTTGTCCAAGAAAAAAGCAGCTGGAAAAGTGACCAAGGTTATGCATTCAATTTCTGCATCCAAGTTGGAGGTTACACCCTGCATTATGTGTCCCTATTATGACCAGGGAAATAAAACATTTTCTGGCAAGTTCCTTGAAAGCAGTGTGAAGGTGTGGAATAACGGGAGTTTTCTCCACCAAATAAGCAGCTGGAATTCACACCGTGTTGCTGTGAACTCGGTTTCAGAAACTGAATTAAAATTTACATCAGGCAATCTTTGTCCCTTTTTTTGGCCAGAAAATCACCCGTTTGTTCCGGCTATTCCACTGAAACCAAAGGGAGTGTGTGGAATAAGAGAAGATTTCTCCACCAAAAAAGCAGCTGGAGTAGAGACCAAGTTAATGTGAACTCAAATTCTGAAACTCAATGGAAGTGTACAGCCTGCAGACGGTGTCCCTATTTTGACTGGAGAAATCAAAGATTTTGCGGGACTTTCCACTGAAACAAATGGGAGTGTGTGGAATAATAGGTGTTTTCTCCACCAACAAGGAAACTGGAACTCAGAGAGCATTGCTCTAATATCAGTTTCAGAAAGTGAATTGAAGTGTACAACCTGCACTCTGTGTCCTTTTATATTTTGCCAGAGAAACAACTGTTTTTTTTTTTTTTCTTTTTCCGGCAAGCTCCATTCAAAGCAAACAGAATATGTGGAATAAAAGAAGTTTCTCCAGCAAAAAAAGGTAGCTTTGTAGACATCAGGTTGCTATGGACTCAATTTCTGAAACCCAATTGATGTGTACCCCCCGTTTTATGTCCCTATTTTGACGAGAGAAACAAGTTATTCTGGCAAGTTCCTTTGAAACCAAAGGGAGTGTGTGGAATAACTGGTGTTTTCTCCACCACATAAGCACTGGAACTCAGACCGTGATGCTATGAACTCAGTTTCAGGTGTGAATTCAAGTGTACACAAAACACTATGTGTCATTTTTTGGGCAGAAGAATCACCAGTTTGTTCTGTCAGGTTCCATTGAAAATAATGAGAGTGTGTGGAATAAAAGGAGTTTTCTCCACCATAAAAGGAGTTGGAATTACATGCTTGTGCTGTGAACTCAGTTACAGAAATTCAAATGAGGTTTACATCCTATACTGTGTCCCTATTTCGACTGGAGCTATAAAAGTTTTTCCAGCAATTTCCATGGAAACAAAAGGGAGTGTGTGGAATAACAGGAGTATTTTTCACCAAAAAGGGATCAGGATTGGAGACAGTATTACTCTGAGTTACAGAATGTATATGGAAGTGTACACCCTGAACACTGTGTGCATTTTCCGTTTTTTTTTTTTTTTAACAAAGAAACAACAGTTGGTTCCTGCAGGCTCCACTGAAAACAATGGCAGAGGGTGGGATAACAGGAGGTTTCTCCACCAAACAAGGAGCTGGAACTCAGAATGTTTGCTCTGAACCCATTTTCAGTAACTGAATTGAAGCCTTGATGTTGCACTCTGTAGCCTTTGATTTCCCAGAAAAACAACAGTTTCTCCCTGCAAGCTCCATTGATATCAGTGTGAGAGTGTGGGATAACATGAGGATTCTCCACCAAACATGGAGCTGTAACTCACAAAGTTTTGCTCTCATCTCAGCTTCACAAACTGCATTTCAGTTCAAAGCCAACACTCTGTTTTCCCTTTTATGCCAGAGCAACTGCACTTTATTCCTGTAGATTCCCTGTGCCTTACGTTTAACTAGGCCAAGTAGGAAAATATCACTCAGTTTGTATGGAGAAGCACAGGAGAACAGCATCTATTTTATAAATGGAAACACTCTAACGTGAGAGAAGCACAGTGCATGTTATAGAAGCCTCCGGCCTAGAGTGCGGTTTGAGGGCTTTGTTTCTCAGTTGAGCCATTGGCTCCATTGAATCCAATGAGATAGTGTGGGATAATAGGAGGTTTCTCCAACAAACAAGGAGCTAGAATGCAGAACATTTTGCTGTCAACAAAGTTTTAGAAACTAAATTTAAATCTCAACACTGCACTCTATACGAGTTGTATTCCCAGAGAAACAACAGTTTGTTGGTGCAAGATACATTGAAAACAATCGGAGAGTGTGTGATAACAGGAGCTTACCCCACCAAACAAGGAGCTGGAACTCAGAACGTGTGGCTGTAAACTCACCTTCAGAAACTGAATTGAAGCACTGCTGCTGCACTCTGCAGGCCTTCTTTTCCTGGAGAAACAACAGTATGACCCTGTAAGCTCCATTGAAACCAATAGGAGAGTGTGGGATAACAGGAGTTTTCTCCACCAGTCAAGGAGCTGGAACTCAGAACGTTTTGCTCTGATCTCAGCTTCATAAAATGTATTGCAGTCCACAGCCAACCCTCTGTGTGTTCTTTTATGCCAGAGCAACTTCAGTTTACTCCTGTAGCTTCCATGTACCTTAGGTATAACAAGGCCGCTTAGGAAAATATCACTCCATTTGTAGGGAGAAGCAGAGGAGAACCACATCTATTGTTCAAATGGAAACACTCTACAGTGAGAGAATCACAGTGCTTGCTTTAGAAGACTCCGCCCTGGAGTGCAGCTTGCCAGCTTTATTTCTATATTTGGCCCCTGGCTCCATTGAAGCCAATGGGTGTGTGTGGGATAACAGGAGGTTTCTCCACCAAATGAGGAGTTGGAACTCAGAAAGTTTTTCTATGAACTCAGGTTTGTTGAGTGGAGATGAGGCCACCCCGGAGGAGCAGAGACCCCCCACCCAGGTGATGAACTCCAGTCAGCCAATTTTAGAGTCTTAATAAGAATTTACAGATTCGAATGGTGGGCAGCCCAGATTTGAATCTGTAAATAAATTCTTATTAAAACTCCAAAATTGGCTGACTGGAGTTCATCACCCGGGTGGGGGGTCTCTGCTCCTCCGGGGTGGCCTCGTCTCCACTCAACAAGGTTCAAAAACTGAACTGAAGCCTCAATGCTACAATCTGTAGGCCTTGTTTTCCCAGAGAAACAACAGTTTGTTCCTGCAAGCTCCACTGAAAACAATGGGAGAGGGTGGCATAACAGGAGGTTCCTCGACCAAAAAAGGAGCTGGAACACGGAATATTTTGCTCTCAACTCAGTCTCAGAAACTGAATTGAAGCCTTGATCCTGCACTCTGTAGGCCTTGTTTTCCCGGAGAAACAATGGTTTGTTCCTGCAAGCTCCACTGAAATCAATGGGAGAGTGTGGGATAACAGGAGGATTCTCCATCAAACAAGGAGCTGGAACTCACAACATTTTGCTCTGATCTCACCTTCACAAACTGCATTGCAGTTCACAGCCAACACTCTCTGTCCCCTTTTATGCCAGAGCATCTGCAGATTACTCTTGTAGGTTCACTGTACCTTAGGTATAACAAGGCCACTTTGGAAAATATCACTCTGTATGTACAGAGAAGGAAAGGAGACTGGCATCTATTGTTCAAATGGAAACACTCTAATGTGAGAGAAGCACCGTGCTTTCTTTAGAAGCCTCTGGTCTGGAATGCAGCTTGCTGGACTTATTTATCCATTTAGCATCTGGCTCTATTGAAGTCATTGGGAGAGTGTGGGATAATAGGTTTCTCCACCAAAAAAGGAGCTGGAACTCAGAAAGTTTTGCTGTCCACTGAGTTTCAGAAATGGTATTAAAGATTTGATGGTACACTCTGTATGCCTTGTTTTCCCAGAGAATCTACACTTTGTTCCTGTAAGCTCCATTAAAGCCAAATGGAGAGTGAGGGATAACAGGAGGTTTCTCCACCAAACCAGCGGCTGGAACTCAGAAACATTTCCTGTCAACTCAGTCTCAGAAACTGAATTGAAGACTTGTTGCTGCACTCTGTAGTACTTGTTTTTGCTTAGGAAAAGCACTTTGTTCCTGAAAACTCCATGGAAACCAAAGGGTGAGTGTGGTTTAAGAGGAGGTTTCTCCACCAAACAAGGAGCAAGAACTCAGAACATTTTGCTCTGATCTGAGCTTCACAAACTTTACTGCAGTTCACAGCCAACACTTTGTTTCCCATTTTATGCCAGAGCAACTGCAGTTAATTCCTGCACATTCCCTTTGCTTTAGGTATAACAAGGCCTCTTAGGAAATTATCATTCTGTTTGTATGGAGAAGCAGATGAGAACCCCATCCATTTTTCAAATAGATACCAATTAATGTGAGAGAAACACAGTGCTTGCTTTAGAAGCCTCTGGCCAGGATTGCAGCTTGCAGGTTTTATTTCTCCGTTTAGCTGCTCTCAAAATTTCAGCCATGGCAGACTGTGGTATAACAGGAGGTTTTTCCAAGGAGCTGTTACTCAGAACATTTTGCTGTGAGCTAAGTTTCAGAAACTGAATTGCAGTGTCAATGTTGCACTCTGAGGAACTTCTTTTTGAGGAGAAACAACACTTTGTTCCTGCAAGCTCCATTGAAATCAAATCGAGAGTGTGGGATAAGAGGAGGGTTCTCCAACAAACAAGGAGCTGCAACTCACAACATTTTGCTATAAACCAAGTTGCAGAAACTGAAATGAAGCCTCCATGTTGCACTCTGTAGGCACTGTTTACCCAGAGAAACAAGAGTTTCTTCCTGCAAGCTTCACTGAATCCAATGTGAGAGTGTGGGATAACAGGTTTCTCCACCAACCAAGGAGCTGGAAAGCAGAACATTTGGCGGTGAACTCAGGTTCAGCAACTGAATTGAAGCCTCGATGCTGTACTCTGTAGCCATTGTTTTGCCTGAGAAACAGCAGTTTGTTCTTGCAAGCTCCATTAAATCCAGGGGGAGAGAGTGATATAACAGGAGGTTTCCCCACCAAACAATGAGCTGCCACACAGAACATTTTACTCTGTTCTCAGCTTCAGAAAATGCATTGCACTTCACACCCAACACTCTGTGTCCCCTTTTATGCCAGAGCAACTGCACTTTATTCCTGCAGGTTCCCTGTGCCTGAGGTGTAACAAGGTCGCTTAGGAAAATATCACTCCATTTGTAAGGAGAAGCAGAGGAGAACAGCATCAATTGTTGAAATGGAAACACTCTAACATGAGAGAGGCACAATTCTTGCTTAAGAAGCCTCCAGCCTGGAGTGCAGCTTAGAGGCTTTATTTCTCCGTTTACCTGCCCTCTCTATTTAAGCCAATGGGAGAGTTTAGGATAATAGGAGGTTTCTCCACGAATAAAGGAGCTGGAACTCAGAATGTTTTGCTGTCAACTCAGTTTCAGAAACTGAATTGATGCCTCAATGCTACACTCTGTATGCCCTGTTTTCCTGGAGAGTATGTTCCTGCATGATCTATTGAAAAAAAAAGGAGAGTGTGAGATAACAGGAGTTTTTCTCCACCAAAAAAGAGCTGAAAATCAGAAAGTTTTGCTCTGATTTCAGCTTCGTGAACTGCACTGCAGTTCACAGGCTACATTCTGGGACCCCTTTTAATGCCAGAACAACAACTGTAGTTTATTCCTGCAGGTTCCCGTTGCTTTAGGTATAACAAGGCCACTTAGGAAATTATTAGTCTGTTTGTACAGAGAAGCAGAGGAAAACCGCAGCTATGGTTCAAATGGATACACATTAATGTGAGGGAAGCACAGGACTTGCTTTAGAAGCCTCTAGCCGGGAGTGGAGCTTGCAGCCTTTATTTCTAAGTTTAGCTGCTCTCTCCATTTAAGCCAATGGGAAAGTGTAGGATACTAGAAGGTTACTCAAACAAATAACTAGTTTATTCCTGCAGATCCGCTGTGCCTTAGGCATAACAAGGCCACTTAGGAAAATATCACATTTGTACAGAGAAGCACAGGAGGACAACATCAATTGTTGAAATGGAAACACTCCAATATGCGAGAAGCACAATGCTTGCTTTAGAAGCCTCCAGCCCAGAGCACAGCTTACAGGCTTTACTTCTCCATTTACCTGCTCTCTCCATTTAAGCCAATGGGAGAGTGTAGGATAAAAGAGGTTTCTACACAAATAAAGGAGCTGGACCTCAGAATGTTTTGCTGTCACATGTGTATCATAAACTAAACTGAAGCCTCAATGCTGCACTCTGTACACCTTGTTTATCTGGAGGAACAACACACTGTATCTGCAGCTCCATTGAAAACAATGGGAGAGGGTGGGATAACAGGAGGTTTACACATGAACCTAGGAGGTGGAACTCAAAACAATTTGCTGTAAACTCAGTTTAAAAAATTGAATAGAAGCCAATAGGCCGCACTCTATAGTACTTGTTTACACAGAAAAAGAAGAGATTCTACCTGCAAGCTCATTTGAAACCAAGGGGAGAGTGTGGGATAACAGGAGGTTTCTCCAACATACAAGGAGCTGAAACTCAGAAAGTTTTGCTCTGATCTCAGCTTCAGAAACTGCATTGCAGTTCACAGCCAACACTCTGTGTCCCCTTTGATGCTGGAGCAACTGCAGTTTATTCCTGAAAGTTCCCTGTGCTTTAGATATAACAAGGCCACTTAGGAAAATACCACTCTGTTTGTACGAAGAAGCAGAGGAGACCACATTATTTTTCAAATGGATACACATTAATGAGAGAGGAACAGTGCTTGCTTTACAAGCCTCCAGCTTGGAATGCAGCTTGTCGGCTTTATTTCTCTCAGTAGCCACTTTCCCCATTTATGCCAAAGGTAGATTTGGGTAAACAAAGAGGTTTCTCCAAAATAGAAGGAGCTGGACATCAGAATGATTTGCTATCAACTCAGTTTCAGCAACTAAATTGAAGTCCCTCCTCTGCACTCTGCAGGCCTTGTATTGCTGGAGAAATGACAGTTTGTTCCTTCAAGTTCCTTTGAAACCAAAGGGAGAATATGATACCAGGAGGTTTCTCCACCAAACGAGGAGCTGGAACTCAGAACATCGAGCTCTAAACACACTTTCAGAAACTAAATTGTTGCCTACATAGTACCATATGTAGCCCTTGATTTCTCAGAGAAACAACTGTTTGTTCCTGCCAGCTCCATTGAAACGAAAGGGAAAGTGTGGGATAACAGGAGGTTTCTCCAGGAAACAAAGAGCTGGAAGGCAGAACGTTTACTCTGATCTCAGATTCAGAAACTGCATGGCAGTTTACAGCCAATACTCTGTGTCTCCTTTCATGCCAGAGCAACTGCAGTTTATTCCTGCAGTTTCCCTGACCCTTAGGTAAAAAAAAAGGCCGATTAGGAATATAGAACTCTCTTTGTAAAATCAAGAACAGGAGAACCACAGCTATTGTTCAAATGGATACATTCTAACATGAGGGAAGCATGGGACTTGCTTTAGAAGATGGCGAGCTAGAGTGCAGCTTTCCAGCTTTACTCCTCCGTTTAGGCGCTGGTTCCATTGAAGCCAATAGGAGAGCATACTTTAACAGGAGATTTCTCCACCAAACAGGAGCTGGAACTCAGAACGTCCTGCTGTGAAATCAGCTTCAGAAATGGAATTGAAGCCTGCATGCTGTCCTCTGTAGCCCTTGTTTTCTCAGAGAAACAACTGTTTGTTTCTGCACCCTCCACTGAAACCAAAGGGAGACTGTGGGATAAAAGGTAGTTTCTCCACCAAACAATGAGCTGGAACTCAGAAGTTCTTCATGTAAACTCAGTTTGAGAAACTGAATTGAAGCCTACATGGTGCCGTCTGTAGCCCTGGTTTTCTCAGAGAAACAACAGTTCCTGCAAGCTCAATTGAAACTAAAGTGAGGATGTGGGATAACAAGAGGTTTCTCAATGAAAGAAGGATCTGGAACTCAGATATTCTTGCTCTCACCTCAGTTTCTGAAACTAAATTGAATTCTACATACAGCCTTCTGTAGAATTGGTTTTCTCAGAGAAACAAAGGTTTGTCCCTGCAAATTCCATTGAAACCAAAGGGAGATTGTAGGATAACAGGAGGATTATCCATCAATAAGGAGCTGGAACTCAGAACGTCTTGCTGTAAACTCAGTTTTAGAAACTGAATTGAAGCCTATATGGTGCCCTCTGTGGCCCTTGTTTTCATAGAAAATCAATAGTTTGTTCCTGCAAGCTCCATTGAAATCAAAGGTAAAGTGTGGGATAAAAGGAGCTTTCTCCACCAAACAAGGTGCTGGAACTCAGAACGTCCTGCTGCGACCTCAGTATTAGAAACTGAATTGCAGCCTGCATGCTATCCTCTGTAGCCCTTGTTTTCTCAGAGAAACAACTGTTTGTTCCTGCAAGCTCCATTGAAACCAAATGGAGGGTTTGGTATAACAGCAGTTTTCTCCACCAAACAATTAGCTGTAACTCAGATCATCTTGCAGTAAACTCAGATTTAGAAAGTGAATTGGATCCTATATGGTGCCCTCTGTAACCCTTTTTTTCCTGGAGAAAAAACTGTGTCTTCCAGGAAGCTCCTTTAAATCCAAAGGGGGAGTATGGGATATCAGGAGCTTTCTCCACCAAACAAGAAGCTGGAACTCAGAACGTCCTGCTGTGAACTCAGTTTCAGAAACTGATTTGTGGCCCACATGCTGTCCTCTGTAGCCCTTGTTTTCTCAGAGAAACAACTGTTTCTTCCTGCAGGCTCTACTGAAACCAATAGGAACGTTTGGGATAACAGGAGGTTTCTCCACCAAACAAGGAGCTGGAACCTAGAACATGCTGCTGTGAACTCAGTTTCAGAAACTAAATTGATGCATACATTCTGTCCTCCAAAGCCATTGTTTTCTAAGAGAAACAACTGTTTATTCCTGCAAGCTCCATTGAAACCAAAGGGAGACTGTGGGATAACAGGAGGTTTCTCCAACAAACAAGGAGCTTGAACTCAGAAATTCTAGCTGTAAACTTAGTTTCAGACACTAAATTAATGCCTACATGGTATCCGCTGTAGCCCTTGTTTTCTCAGAGAAACAACTGCTGTTTTTCTGCAACCTCCATTGAAACCAAAGTGAGACCATGGAATAAAAGGTAGTTTCTACACCAAACAAGGAGCTGGACCTCAGAACATCTTTATGTGAGCTCAGTTTCAAAAACTGAATTGAAGCCTAAATGGTTCCCTCTTTAGCCTTGGTTTTCTGAGAGAAACAACTGTTTGTTCCTGCAAGCTAAAATTAAAAAAAAAAATGTGAGAACATGGGATATCGTGAGGTTTCTCCAAGAAACAAGGAGCTGGAACTCAGACGTTCTTATTCTATACTTATTTTCTGAAACTGAATTGAATCCTACATTCAGCCTTCTGTAGCCCTGGTTTTCTCAGAGAAACAAATGTTTGTTACTGAAAATTCCACTGAAACCAAAGGGAGAGTGTGGGATAACACGAGTTTTTTCCACCAATAATAAGCTGGAACTCAAAACGTCTTCCTGTAAACTCAGTTTTAGAAACTGAATTGAAGCCTATATGGTGCCCTCTGTGGCCCCTGTTTTCATAGAGAAAGAACTATTTGTTCCTGCAAGCTCCATTGAAACCAAAGGGAGAGTGTGGCATAACAGGAGCTTTCTCCACCAAACAAGGAAATGGACCTCAGAAAGTCATGGTGTAAACCCAGTTTCAGAAACTGCATTGCAGCCTACATGCTCTCCTCTGTACCCCTTGTTTTCTCAGAGAAACACCTGTTTGTTCCTGCAAGAGCCTTTGAAATTATGGGAGCATTTGGGATAACAGGAATTTTCACCACCAAACAAGGAGCTGGAACTCAGAACATCTTGCTGCAAACTCAGTTTTAGAAACTGAATTGAATCCTATATGATGCCCTCTGCTGCCCTTTTTTTCATACAGAAACAACTTTTTGTTCCTGACGGCTCCTTTGAAACCAATGGGAGACTGAGCTAACCGGAGGGTTCTCCACCAAACAAGGAGCTGGAACTCAGAACGTTTTGCTCTGATCACAGTTTCAGAAACTGCATTGCAGTTCAGAGATAATGACCTGCATCTCCTTTTATGCCAGAGCAACGGCAGTTTTTTCCTGCAGGTTCCCTGGGTCTTAGGTAAAACAAGGCCCCTTATGAATATATCACTCTCTTTTAAGATCTAGCACAGGAGACCCGCAGCTATGGTTGAAATGGATACATTTTAAAATGACAGATGCACATGCCTTCTTTAGAAGCCTCCAGCCTAGTGTGCAGTTTGCCAGGTTTATTTCTCCATTTATCAGCTGGTTCCATGGAAGACAAAGGGTGAGTGTGTGTTAACAGTCTCTTTCTCCAGCAAACAAGCAGCTGGAAATCAGAACATCCTGCTGTGAACTCAGTTTCAGAAAATCAATTGCAGCCTACATGCTGTCCTCTGTAGCCCTGCTTTTCTCAGAGAAACAACAGTTTGTTCCTGCAAGCTCCTTTGAAACCATTGGGAGAATGTGTTATAACATAATTTTTCTACACGAAACAAGGAGCTGGAACTAAGAATGTCTTGCTGTAACTCAGTTTCAGAGACTGAATTGAAGCCTTCTTGGTGTCCTCTATAAGCCTCTTTTTCTCAGAGAACCAACTGTGTGTTCCTGCAAGCTCCTTTGAAACAAAAGGGAGAGTAATGGATAACAGGAGCTTTCTCCACAAAACAAGCAGCCTACATGCTGCACTCTATAGTACTTGTTTACCCAGGAAACAAGGAGCTGGAACTCAGAACATTTACCTCTGAACTCAGGTTCAGAAACTGCGTGGCAGTTTACAGCCAATACTCTGGGTCTTCATTCATACCAGAGCAACTGCAGTTTATTCATGAAGGTTTCCTGGGCCTTAGGTAAAAAAAAGGCCGATTAGGAATATAGAACTCTCTTTGTAAAGTCAAAAACAGGAGAACAGCAGCTACTGTTCAAATGGATACATTCTAACGTGAGGGAAGCACAGGGCTTGCTTTAGAAGACGGGGGCCTAGAATGCGGCTTACCAGCTTTACGTCTCCTTTTAGGCACTGGTTCCATTGAAGCCAATGGGAGAGTGTGTGTTAACAGGAGCTTTCTCCTCCATACAGGAGCTGGAACTCAGAATGTCCTGCTGTGAAATCAGTTTAAAAAATGGAATTGAAGCCTGCATGCTGTCCTCTGTAGCAATTGTTTTCTCAGAGAAACTACTGTTTGTTTCTGCACCCTCCACTGAAACCAAAGGGAGACTGTGGGATAAAAGGTAGTTTCTCCACCGAACAAGGAGCTGGAACTCAGAACATTTTGATGTAAACTCAGTTTGAGAAACTGAATTGAAGCCTACATGGTGTCGTCTGTAGCCCTGCTTTTCTCAGAGAAACAACTGTTTGCTCCTGCAAGCTCAATTGAAACCAAAGTGAGAATGTGGGATAACAGGAAGTTTCTCAATGAAAGAAGGAGATGGAACTCAGACATTCTTGCTCTAAACTCAGTTTCTGAAACTGAATTAAATCCTACATGCAGATTTCTGTAACCCTGGTTTTCTCAGAGAAACAAATGTTTGTTCCTGCAAATTCCACTGAAACCAAAGGGAGAGTGTGGAATAACATGAGGCTGTTCCACCAATTAAGAGTTGGAACTTAGAACATCTTCCTGTAAACTCAGTTTTAGAAACTGAAATGAAGCCTATATAGTGCCCTCTGTGGCCCTTGTTTTCATAGAGAATCAACAGTTCCTGCAAGCTCCATTGAAACCAAAGATAAAGTGTGGGATGAAAGGAGCTTTCCCCACCAAACAAGGTGCTAGATCTCAGAATATCCTGCTGTGACCTCAGTTTCAGATACTGAATTGCAGCCTACACGCTGTCCTCTATAGCCCTTGTTTTCATAGAGAAATAACTGTTTGTTCCTGCAAGCTCCATTGAAACCAATTGGAGGGTTTGGTATAACACCAGGTTTCTCCACCAAACATGGAGCTGTAACTCAGAGTGTCTTGCAGTAAACTCAGATTTAGAAAGTGAATTGAATCCTATATGGTACCCTCTGTAGCCCTTGTTTTCATAGGGAAACAACTTTGTTCCTGTAAGCTCCTATGAAACCAAAGGGAGAGTATGGGATATCAGGAGCTTTCTCTACCAAAGAAGGAGGTGGAACTCAGAACATGCTGCTGTGAACTCAGTTTCACAAACTGAATTGCAGCCTACATGCTATCCTCTGTAGTCCTTGTTTTCTCAGAGAAACAACTGTTTCTTTCTGCATGCTCCAATGAAACCAATAGGAGCGTTTGGGATAGTAGTACGTTTCTCCACCAAACAAAGAGCTGGAACTCAGAACCTCTTTCGGTAAACTCAGTTATAGAAACTGAATTTCATCCTATATGATGCCCTCTGCAGCCCTTTTTTTTTGATAGAGAAACAACTGTTTGTTCCTGCAAGATCCTTTGAAACCAATGGGAGAATGGAGGAAAACAGGATTTTCCTACAGGAAATGAAGAACTGGAACTAAGAACATCTTGCTGTAACTCCATTTCAGAAAGCACAGTTGAAGCATTCAGGTTGTCTTCTATCACCCTTGTTTTCACAGAGAAAAAACTGTTTGTTCCTGCAAGCTCCAGTGAAATGAATGGGATAGTGTAGGATAACAGGAGTTTTCTCCACCAAACACGGAGCTGGAATTCAGAACATCTAGCTGTACAATCAGTTTCAGAAACTAAATTTATGCCTACATAGTACCATCTGTAGTCCTTGTTTAATCAGAGAAGCAACAGTTTGCTCCTGCCAGGTCCTTTTAAACGAATGGAAGAGCTTAGGAGAAGAGGAGCTTTCTCTACCAAACAAGGAGCTGGAACACAGAATATTTTGCTCTGATCTCAGGTTCAGAAACTGCATGGCAGTTCTCAACCAATACTCTGGATCTCTTTTTATGCCAGAGCAACTGCAGTTTAATCCTGCATGTTCCCTTGGCCTTAGGTAAAACAAGGCCCCTTAGGAATATATCACTCTCCTTGTATGGTCAAGCAGAGGAAAACAGCAGCTATTGCACAAGTGAACACATTCTAACATGCAAGAATCACAGTGCTTGATTTAGTAGCTGCAGGCCTAGAAAGCAGCTTCATGAATTTCTCCATTTATCCACTGGTTCCATTGAAGAAAAAGGGAGAGTGTGTGTTAAGAGGAGCTTTCTGCAACAGACAAGGAACTGAAACTCAGAACGTCCTGCTGTGAACTCAGTTTCAGAAACTAAATTGATGCCTACATGCTTTACTCTGTATCCCTTGTTTTCTCAGAGAAACAACTGTTTTGTTTTTTTTTTTTTCCTGCAAAATCCATTGAAACCAAAGTGAGACTGTGGAATAAAAGGTAGTTTCTAGACCAAACAAGGAGCTGGAACTCAGAATGTCTTCATGTATTCTCAGTTTGAGAAAATGAATTGCAGCCTACATGCTGTCCTCTGTAGCCCTTGTTTTCTCAGAGAAACACCTGTCATTTCCTGCGAGCACCATTGAATATAAAGGGAGCGTTTGGGATAACAGGAATTTTCTCCACCAAACAAGGAGCTGGAACTCAGAAGAGATTGCTGTAAACTCAGTTTAAGAAACTGATTTGAATCCTATATGGTGCCCTTTGCAGCTCTTTTTTTCATAGAGAAACAACTGTTTGTTCCTGCCAGCTCATTTGAAACCAGTGGGAGAGTAGGGGCGAACAGGAAATTTCTCCACCAAACAAGGAAGCAGAACTCAAAACGTTTTACTCTGATTTTAGGTTCAGAAACTGCCTTTCAGTTAAGAGCCAATGATCTGCATCTCTTTTTATGTCAGAGCAACTTCAGGTTCCTGCAGGTTCCTTGGGCCTAAGGTAAAACAAGTCCCCTTAGAAATATATCACTCTCTTTGTACGGTCTAGCACAGGACACCCGCAGCTATGTTTCAAAGGGATACATTTTAACATGACAGAAGCAAATGGCTTGCTTTAGAAGCCGCTGGCCTAGTGTGCAG
The DNA here is from genome assembly GCA_004025085.1 of Thryonomys swinderianus. NCBI lineage: Eukaryota > Metazoa > Chordata > Mammalia > Rodentia > Thryonomyidae > Thryonomys > Thryonomys swinderianus. Next base: position 11,035 of record PVIC010016505.1, on the reverse strand, counting down.
CTTGCCAGCATTATTTCTCCATTTATCAGGTGGTTCCATGGAAGACAAAGGGTGAGTGTGTGTTAACAGTAGCTTTCTCCAGCAAACAAGCAGTTGGAAATCAGAACATCCTGCTGTGAACTCAGTTTCAGAAAATGAATTGAAGCCTACATGCTGTCCTCTATAGCCCTGGTTTTCCCTGAGAAAAACAGTTTGTTCCTGCAAGCTCCTTTGAAAAAATTGGGCGAATGCGGTATAACATAATTTTTCTTCAAGAAAGAAGGAGCTGGAACTAAAAACATCTTTCTGTAACTCAGTTTCAGAAAATGAATTGAAGCCTATTTGCTGTCCTCTATAGCCCTTTTATCTCAAAGAAACAATTGTTTATTCCTGAAAGCTCCATTGAATCCAAAGGGAGATAGTGGGATAACAGGAGGTTTCTCCACCAAACAAAGAGTTGGAACTCAGAACAACTTGCTAAAACTGAGTTTTAGAAAATGAATTGAAGCATACATGGTGCCGTGTATAGACCTTGTTTTCTCTGAGAAACAACTGTTTGTTCCTGTAAGCTCCTTTGAAACAAATGGGAGAATACTGGATAACAGGAGCTTTCTCCACCAAATAAGCAGCTGGAACTCAGAACGTTCTGCTCTGATCTCAGCTTCGGAAACTGCATTGCAGTTCACAGACAGCACTCTGGCTTGGTCTCTCCCCTTATGAGAGACCAACTGCAGTTTAGTCCTGCAGGTACACTGGGGCTTAGTTATAACAAGGCCAATTTGGAATATATCACCATCTTTATATGGAAAAGAAGAGGAGAATGACAGCTATTGTTCAAATCATTACATTCTAATGCAAGTGAAGGACAGGGCTTGCTTTAGAAGTGGTCAGCCTAGAGTGCAGCTTGCCTTTTGTTTTTGTTTTTGTTTTTGTTTTTTTTTTACCATTTAGCCACTGGATACACTGAATCCTATGGGTGAGTGTGGGATAAAAGGAGCTTTCTGCACCGAACCAGTCCTGGAATTCAGAATGTCCTGCTGTAAACTGTGGTTCAGACACTGAATTGGAGCCTACATGGAGCCCTCCATAGTCATGGTTTTCTCAGAGAAACAACTGTTTCTGCAAGCTCTTTGTGAAATCAATTGAGAGTGTGGGATAACAGCAGGTTTCTACACCAAACAAGGAGCTGGAACTCAGAATGTCTTGCTGTAAACTAAATGTCAGAACCTGAATTGAGGCCTACATGGAGTTCTCTGCAGACCTTGTTTTCACAGAGAATAAACTGTTCCTGCAAGCTCCAGTGAAACTCATGGGAGAGTGTGGGATAACAGCAGTTTTCTCCACCAAGCAAGGAGCTGGAAGTCAGAACGTCTTCCTATAAACTCAGATACAGAAACTGCATTGAGGCCTACATGGTGCCCGCCTTGGCAATTCTTTTCTCGGAAAAAAAAAATCTGTAACTGAAAGGTCCACTGAAACCAATAGGAGAGTGTGTGATAACAGCAGGTTTCTCCACCAAGCAAGGAGCTGGAACTCAGAATGTCTTGCTGTAAACTCAGTTTCAGAAACTGAATTGAAGTGTACATGGTGCCCTCTGTACCTCTCATTTTCTCAGAGAAGCAAGTGTTTGTTCCTGCAAGCTTATTTGGCACCAATGGGAGAGTACTGGACAATAAGAGCTTTTTCCTTGAAACAAGCAGCTGGAACTCAGAATGTTCTGCTCTGATCTCAGCTTCAGAAACTGCATTTCAGTCCTCAGCAAGCACTCCATGTCCCTTTTTATGCCACAGCAACTGCAGTTTATTCTTGCAGGTTCCCTGGGCCTTAGGTATAACAAGGCAGCTTAGAAGTATATCACTCCCTTTGTAATGACAAGTAGAGGAGAACCTCAGCTATTGTTTAAAAGGATACATTCTAATGCAACAGAAGCACATGGCTTGCTTTAGAAGCGGCAGGCCAGGAGTGCAGCTTGCTGGATTTCTTTCTCCATTTAGCCACTGTTTCAATTGAAGCCTACGGGAATCTGTGGGATAAGAAGTGGTTTCTCCAGCAAAGAAGCAGATGGAACTCAGAAGGTCCTGCTGTTAACACAGTTGCACAAACAGCATTGAGGCCTACATGGTGGCCTCCATAGCCCATGTTTTCTCAGAGAAACAAATGTTGGCTCCTTCAAGCTCCATTGAAACCAAAGGGAGTGTCTGGGAAGACAGCATGTTTCTCCAAAACACAAGGAGCTGGAGCTCAGAACGTCTTGCTGTAAACTCACTTAAAGAAACTCAATTGATGCCTACATGGTAACCTCTGTACCCATAGTGTTCTCAGGGACAAAACGCTGTCTAACTGCAACCTCTTTGACACCAAAGTGAGAGTGTGGGATAATAGGTTTCTTCACCAAAGAAGGAGCTGAAACTCAGAACGTCTTTCTGTAAACTCAGTTTTGGAAATTGAATGGAAGCCTACATGCAGTTCTCTGTAGACCTGGTTTTTTCAGAGAATCAACTGTCTGTTCCTGCAAGCTACTTTGAAACCAATGGGAGAGTGTGGTATAAGAGGGGGTTTCTCCACCAAACAAGCAGCGGGAACTGAGAATATTCTGGTCTGATCTCAGCTGCAGAAAGTGCATTACAGTTCACAGCCAAAAATCTGTGTCCCCTTTTATGCCAGAGAAACTCCAGTTTATTCCTGCAGGTTTCCTGGGATGTAGGTATAACAAAGCCACTTAAAAATATATCACTCTCTTTGTAAGGTCAAGCACAGGAGAATCACAGCTGTTATACAAATGGATATACTCTAATGCAAGAGAAGCATAGGGCTTGCTTTAGAAGTGGCCGACCTAGAGTGCAGCTTGCTGGCTTTGTTTCTCCGTTTAACCGCTGGTTCCATTGAAGCCTATGAGAGTGTGGGATGAGAACAGGGTTCTCCACCAAACAAGGAGCAGGAAATCAGAAAGTGTTGTTGCAAGCTCACATTCAGAAACTGAATTGAAGCATAAATGGAGAGTTCTGTAGCCCTTGTTTTCTTAGAGAAACAAGTGTTTCTTCCTCCCAGCTGCATTGAAACCAAAAGCAGAGTTATGGATAACAGCAGCTTTCTCCAAAAACAAGGAGCTGTAAAATAGAAGGTCTTGCTGTAAACAGTTTCAGACACTGAATTGAAGCCTAAATGGTGCCCTCCATAGCCCTTGTTTTCTCAGAGATTAAACTGTTTGTTCCTGCAAGTTCCATTAAAACAAAAGGGAGAGTGTGGGGTAACAGCAGGTTTCTCCACCAAACAAGGAGCTGGAAATCAGAACATTTTTCAGTACACTCAGTTTGAGAAACTGAATGGAAGCCTACATGGAGCCCCCTGTAGCCCTACTTTTCTTAGAGAAACAAGTGTTTGTTCCTGCAAGCTGCTTTGAAAACAATGGGAGAGTGTGGGATAACAGGAGCTTTCTCCAACAAACAAGGAGCTGGAACTCAGAATGTCCTGCTGTAAACACAGTTTTAGAAACGGAATTGAGGTGTAAAAGTTGCCCATCATAGGCTTTGTTGTCTCAGACAAACAACTGTTTTTCCCTTTAAGCAGCATTGAATCCAATGTGAGAGTCTGGGATATCAGCATGTTTCTCCAACAAACAAGGAGCTGGAACTCAGAACCTCTTGGTCTAAATTCAGTTACAGAAACTGAATTGATGCCTACAGGGTAACCTCTGTAGCCCTTGTGTTCTCAGAAAAAAAAAAAAAACACTCTTTCTAACTGCAAGCTCTTTGATACCAAACTGAGAGTGTGGGACAATAGGAGGTTTCTTCATCAAAGAAGGAGCTGAAACTCAGAAAGCCTTTCTGTAAACTCAGTTTCATAAACTCAATGGAAGCCTAAATGCAAGTCTCTGTAGACCTGGTTTTCTCAGAGAAGCAACTGGGTTTTTTCTTTGTTTTTTTTTTTTTTTTTTTTTTTTTTTTTTTTTTTTTTTTTTTTTTTTTTTTTTTTTTTTTTTTTTTTTTTTTTTTTTTTTTTTTTTTTTTTTTTTTT